>CAWUBZ010000054.1:0-17500 GCA_963920525.1 Dichetophora obliterata | reverse complement strand
ATGCTAGATTTTCCTCATTTATTCATATATTTATATAAAAAGAATACTCTCTTTTCTATAGGAATTATATATTTTATTTGAGAATTTTAAATAACTTTCTCTATTAGTATTATGGATAATTTTTACATTATTCATTAATACGACATGTGCTTAAAAATATTTTAAATTAAAAAATTCATTTTAATTAAAAAATTAAGCAACTTTTTTGGCATAGTCTTACAACCCTCAACCATATGTAGTCCAAGCAGCACTCTAAAATTAATTAAAGTACATAACAGCATGGACTGCGATATGCGTTCAAAATGTCGATGTTCATGTGTCCTGCAGTTCACACGATGACGCACAGTTTGCTGCGTTCTTCATCGACCCATGAGCCGAGTGATCCACCGCTTAGAGTGATTTTATTTATTTTTTATACATTATTATAGCTCACAATTTTTTTATTGAAAGAAATCAAAAATACACCATTTCTGGCATATATTAATTCCTTCAATAATTTTAATTTTCTTTTAAACCCAAACAATTGTTGCGAATGTCTTAGTTCATTATGTACATTTTTTTTTTTAAAAAGTATTCATATGAACATTAACTTATAAATTACAGCATTACACTATAAATATTATAAGTACAACAAAACGTTCAAGGGTTATTATTGCAATGTGTGCAAATAACTTTAAAAAAGTTAAAAGCAACACAATGATGAACAAAAAAAAAAAATTTTTTTTTTTTTTTTTTTTTTTTTTTTTTTTTTTTTTTTTTTTTTAATTTTGTATTGTGAAACTTCTTTAAAGAAATATCACATGTTTGTGTTTTTTATTATGCAGTTGGAACACGTTAATGATCCTTCCGCAGGTTCACCTACGGAAACCTTGTTACGACTTTTACTTCCTCTAAATAATCAAGTTCGGTCAACTTTTACGAAACAGCCGTAACACTCAAGGCGTCACAGTGATCATGTCCGGAGACCTCACTAAATAATTCAATCGGTAGTAGCGACGGGCGGTATGTACAAAGGGCAGGGACTTAATCAATGCGAGTTAATGACTCACACTTACTGGGAATTCCAAGTTCATGTGAACAGTTTCAGTTCACAATCCCAAGCATGAAAGTGGTTCAGCGGTTTACCCGGACCTCTCGGTCTAGGAAATACACGTTGATACTTTCATTGTAGCGCGCGTGCAGCCCAGGACATCTAAGGGCATCACAGACCTGTTATTGCTCAATCTCATTATTGCTAGACGCAATTTGTCCATTTAAGAAGCTAGTGTCCTTATAATGGGACAAACCAACAGGTACGGCTCCACTTAAATAAACACATTCAAACACTCGCACATCTTACTGCACTTATGAATGAAGGCTATATAAGTTTCAACACCATAATCCTGAAAGCATCTATTTAATATATTTGAGTCTCGTTCGTTATCGGAATTAACCAGACAAATCACTCCACGAACTAAGAACGGCCATGCACCACCACCCATAGATTCGAGAAAGAGCTATCAATCTGTCTTACACACTTATGTTCGGACCTGGTAAGTTTTCCCGTGTTGAGTCAAATTAAGCCGCAGGCTCCACTCCTGGTGGTGCCCTTCCGTCAATTCCTTTAAGTTTCAGCTTTGCAACCATACTTCCCCCGGAGCCCAAAAGCTTTGGTTTCCCGGGAAGCGACTGAGAGAGCCATAGAAGTAGCTACACCCAATTGCTAGCTGGCATCGTTTATGGTTAGAACTAGGGCGGTATCTGATCGCCTTCGAACCTCTAACTTTCGTTCTTGATTAATGAAAACATCTTTGGCAAATGCTTTCGCTTAAGTTAGTCTTACGACGGTCCAAGAATTTCACCTCTCGCGTCGTAATACTAATGCCCCCAAACTGCTTCTATTAATCATTACCTCTTGATCTAAAAACCAATGAAAGTAGAACAGAGGTCTTATTTCATTATTCCATGCACAAAATATTCAGGCATTTTGAGCCTGCTTTAAGCACTCTAATTTGTTCAAAGTAATTGTACCGGCCCACAACAACACTCGATGAAGAGCACTGAAGCAGGTTTAAATAGGAGGTATATGTAAAAAATACAATGTATTAAATACATATTAGAACTCCACCGGTAATACGCTTACATACATAAGGTAATGTACAAACCACATATATAGTTGTACTACCCGTATGAAGCACAAATTCAACTACGAACGTTTATAACCGCAACAACTTTAATATACGCTATTGGAGCTGGAATTACCGCGGCTGCTGGCACCAGACTTGCCCTCCAATTGGTCCTTGTTAAAGGATTTAAAGTGTACTCATTCCAATTACAGGGCCTCGGATATGAGTCCTGTATTGTTATTTTTCGTCACTACCTCCCCGAGCTGGGAGTGGGTAATTTACGCGCCTGCTGCCTTCCTTAGATGTGGTAGCCGTTTCTCAGGCTCCCTCTCCGGAATCGAACCCTGATTCCCCGTTACCCGTTGCAACCATGGTAGTCCTAGATACTACCATCAAAAGTTGATAGGGCAGACATTTGAAAGATCTGTCGTCGGTACAAGACCATACGATCTGCAAGTTATCTAGAGTTCAACCATTGTAACGATCATAAGATCGCTTGGTTTTAGCCTAATAAAAGCACACGTTCCAAAAGGTCCGTGTTTATATTGCATGTATTAGCTCTAGAATTACCACAGTTATCCAAGTAACTGTTAACGATCTAAGGAACCATAACTGATATAATGAGCCTTTTGCGGTTTCACTTTTAATTCGTGTGTACTTAGACATGCATGGCTTAATCTTTGAGACAAGCATATAACTACTGGCAGGATCAACCAGAATAATGTTAATATAACATTTTTAATATTATATAATTAATATATATTGACACTTTTTTCTTAAAATTTTTAAGAAAATATCAACACACACATTATAATAACGCTTTTTCGAGCGGTTCTATATGTTTATGAGTCGTTTCAACTAATTAAAGCTATGAACGACTCTGGTATTTGTAACAAATTTTGTTATGTGTGAGAGACTTTTTCCAAAAATCTTTTAATATATTTACTTTTTGTTAAAAAAGCATTATGTTTCGTGTGGGTGTAACACGAACATTTAAATGTGATGTGAAATTAATAATTCCTTAATCACTTATTTATTTTTATTTTAAATGAATTTAAAAAATTTCACTTAATTTGTCATACATTTCATTATTATACAACCCCACACATAAGTTTTTCTAGGTTGGCATAATAATAAAATTATATGTTTTTTTTACTTGGCCTTCTCATAGAATTAAAAAAATTTGAATATTTTTTTTCATTCTTTTAAGCTTTAAAAAACTGTATATTCTACACAAATCCAATTTTCTAATCTTAAAAGAGGCAATACCTTGATTAAGGGTAAAAACTTTCAACAGAACACATTTTACCCTATATTTTAAAAATTAGGTGATTTTTGCACCTTCTCCTTCAGCATGCTAAATGAAAAATTTTATACAAAATTAATATTTTTATATAAAAATTTTAAAGAATTATCATTACTATGATATCCTTCATAAAGGGCAAGAGGATTTACCTTGATAAACATTCATTTAATTATGAAAAACTTCATCAACGAATCGCAATCACCCTAAAATTTTAGTAAATTTTGACTTTTTTTGAAACAGATTATGTTCAAAATATAATTGAATACATTTTATATTCCAAAATTTTCTTTTGACACTTTCATTTACATAAATTAAGTTACAAAATTATAAAACTTTGATATCGATTAGACATTGTTTTATATTTTCTGTTTTTAACTTAAATTGCTACACTCCATAGATAGGTTTTTAGCCAAGACCGCTGCACAAAGTGAAAATTCCACTAAAATTTAAAATTTTTCTTCATCAAACACATTGCACAAAGTGAAAATTCCACTAACATCGAAAAATTAGTCTTTATTTTGCAATTTATATACATAATTGCTACATTTTGTAATCAAAACAGTTATACATGAAAAATGTATGGTATTTACTATGGGGGGCAAACAAAATCAACACGATAAAACTTCACCTTAATACGAAAAACTTTATCAGTGCATAAAATTTACCCTTATTTTTTTTAATTTTTTACTTTTTTAGTAAACAGAAAAAAGGTTCGAAATATAATGAAAGGCATAATAATTCCAAAATTTTGTTTTTCAAGGTACCATCATAACATCAAGTTCAGGTTATAAAATTAAAATAAATTTGATTATGATGATGAAAATGCACCTGATATTTTAAATTTTTGATTATACCCACTAAATAAAATCCATGAATATGTTTCTATCCATTATCCCCGCACAAAGTAAGAATTCCATGAAAATCGAAAAACATGTCTTCTTTCTCAATTTTTTAATTTATTTGCTACATTTTGTAATCAAAACAGTTATACATGAAGAATGTATGGTATTTACTATGGGGGGCAAAAAAAATCAACACGATAAAACTTCACCTTAATGTGAAAAACTTTATCAGTGCATACAAATTACCCTTATTTTTTTGCAATTATTTAATTTTTTAGTAACAGACAAAGTTCTTTATTTAATGAATGGCATTAATATTTCCAAACTTTTCTTTTGCAAGTTTCATAAACATGATTCAGGTAATAAAATTAAAAAACTTTGATTTTGATAAAAATATGCCTGATATTTTCAGTTATTAACCATATTTGCTACACTCCATATATAGGTTTTTAGCCAAGACCGCTGCACAAAGTGAAAATTCCACTAAAATCGAAAATTATGCTTCATCACACACGATGCACAAAGTGAAAACGCCACTTAAATTAAAACATCCGATGTTTTCATAATAACTCATAAACCATACATCCTAGAAGGACGATATTTTCACCAAAATGTTTGTAATTACAATACACATACGACTGCAGTCTTAGAACAATTTTTTGGAAATAATTTCAAGGTCAAAATTAATTTTATGTGTGACTTTTGGTGAAAATAATAATTAATTTTCTAACTTTTTTAAATATCAATTTTGCTAGTTTTTTTCATATCGTCAAAATCCAAAACATCAAATTTGCTCACATTTTTTTAGTCATAAAAATCGAAAATATCAATGTTTTTGTCATCAAAATCAAAAATATATATTTTACTGACTGTTTTTAGTCATAAAAATAAAAAAAAACATAAATTTTGCTCACTTTTTCTTAGTCGTCAAAAATCAAAACATCAATTTTGCTCTCAATTTTTTAGTCATCAAATTCTAAAATATCAATGTATTTGTCATCAAAATCCAAAATATCAATTTTACTGACTTTTTTTAAGTCATAAAAATAAAAAAAACATCAATTTTGCTCACTTTTTCTTAGTCGTCAAATCTCAAAACATCAATTTTGCTCACAATTTTTTTGTCATCAAATTCTAAAATATAAATGTTTTTGTCATCAAAATCCAAAATATCAATTTTACTGACTTTTTTTAGTCATAAAAATTAAAAAAAAACATCAATTTTGCTCACTTTTTTTTAGTCGTCAAAATCCAAAACATCAAATTTGCTCACATTTTTTTAGTCATCAAAATCGAAAATATCAATATTTTTGTCATCAAAATCAAAAATATATATTTTACTGACTGTTTTTAGTCATAAAAATAAAAAAAACATCAATTTTGCTCACTTTTTCTTAGTCGTCAAAAATCAAAACATCAATTTTGCTCACAATTTTTTTGTCATGAAATTCTAAAATATCAATGTTTTTGTCATTTAAATCCAAAATATAGATTGTACTGACTTTTTTTAGTCATAAAAATAAAAAAAAACATCAATTTTGCTCACTTTTTCTTAGTCGTCAAAAATCAAAACATCAATTTTGCTCACAATTTTTTTGTCATCAAATTCTAAAATATCAATGTTTTTGTCATTAAAATCCAAAATATAGATTTTAGTGACTTTTTTTTAGTCATAAAAATTTAAAAAAACATCAATTTTGCTCACTTTTTTTTAGTCGTCAAATCTCAAAACATCAATTTTGCTCACAATTTTTTTGTCATCAAATTCTAAAATATCAATGTTTTTGTCATCAAAATCCAAATTATCAATTTTACTGACTTTTTTTTAGTCATAAAAATTTAAAAAAACATCAATTTTGCTCACTTTTTTTTAGTCGTCAAATCTCAAAACATCAATTTTGCTCACAATTTTTTTGTCATCAAATTCTAAAATATCAATGTTTTTGTCATCAAAATCCAAAATATCAATTTTACTGACTTTTTTTAGTCATAAAAATTAAAAAAAAACATCAATTTTGCTCACTTTTTTTTAGTCTTCAAAATCCAAAACATCAAATTCGCTCACATTTTTTTAGTCATCAAAATCGAAAATATCAATATTTTTGTCATCAAAATCAAAAATATATATTTTACTGACTGTTTTTAGTCATAAAAATAAAAAAAACATCAATTTTGCTCACTTTTTCTTAGTCGTCAAAAATCAAAACATCAATTTTGCTCACAATTTTTTTGTCATGAAATTCTAAAATATCAATGTTTTTGTCATTTAAATCCAAAATATAGATTGTACTGACTTTTTTTAGTCATAAAAATAAAAAAAAACATCAATTTTGCTCACTTTTTCTTAGTCGTCAAAAATCAAAACATCAATTTTGCTCACAATTTTTTTGTCATCAAATTCTAAAATATCAATGTTTTTGTCATTAAAATCCAAAATATAGATTTTACTGACTTTTTTTTAGCCATAAAAATTTAAAAAAACATCAATTTTGCTCACTTTTTTTTAGTCGTCAAATCTCAAAACATCATTTTTGCTCACAATTTTTTTGTCATCAAATTCTAAAATATCAATGTTTTTGTCATCAAAATCCAAATTATCAATTTTACTGACTTTTTTTAAGTCATAAAAATAAAAAAACATCAATTTTGCTCACTTTTTCTTAGTCGTCAAAAATCAAAACATCAATTTTGCTCACAATTTTTTTGTCATCAAATTCTAAAATATCAATGTTTTTGTCATCAAAATCCAAAATATCAATTTTACTGACTTTTTTTAAGTCATAAAAATAAAAAAAACATCAATTTTGCTCACTTTTTCTTAGTCGTCAAAAATCAAAACATCAATTTTGCTCACAATTTTTTTGTCATCAAATTCTAAAATATCAATGTTTTTGTCATTAAAATTCAAAATATAGATTTTACTGACTTTTTTTAGTCATAAAAATAAAAAAAAAACATAAATTTTTCTCACTTTTTCTTAGTCGTCAAATCTCAAAACATCAATTTTGCTCACAATTTTTTTGTCATCAAATTCTAAAATATCAATGTTTTTGTCATCAAAATCCAAATTATCAATTTTACTGACTTTTTTTAAGTCATAAAAATAAAAAAACATCAATTTTGCTCACTTTTTCTTAGTCGTCAAAAATCAAAACATCAATTTTGCTCACAATTTTTTTGTCATCAAATTTTAAAATATCAATGTTTTTGTCATCAAAATCCAAAATATCAATTTTACTGACTTTTTTTAAGTCATAAAAATAAAAAAAACATAAATTTTGCTCACTTTTTCTTAGTCGTCAAAAATCAAAACATCAATTTTGCTCACAATTTTTTTGTCATCAAATTCTAAAATATCAATGTTTTTGTCATTAAAATCCAAAATAAAGATTTTACTGACTTTTTTTAGTCATAAAAATAAAAAAAAAACATAAATTTTTCTCACTTTTTCTTAGTCGTCAAATCTCAAAACATCAATTTTGCTCACAATTTTTTTGTCATCAAATTCTAAAATATCAATGTTTTTGTCATCAAAATCCAAAATATCAATTTTACTGACTTTTTTTAGTCATAAAAATTAAAAAAAAACATCAATTTTGCTCACTTTTTTTTAGTCGTCAAAATCCAAAACATCAAATTTGCTCACATTTTTTTAGTCATCAAAATCGAAAATATCAATATTTTTGTCATCAAAATCAAAAATATATATTTTACTGACTGTTTTTAGTCATAAAAATAAAAAAAACATCAATTTTGCTCACTTTTTCTTAGTCGTCAAAAATCAAAACATCAATTTTGCTCACAATTTTTTTGTCATGAAATTCTAAAATATCAATGTTTTTGTCATTTAAATCCAAAATATAGATTGTACTGACTTTTTTTAGTCATAAAAATAAAAAAAAACATCAATTTTGCTCACTTTTTCTTAGTCGTCAAAAATCAAAACATCAATTTTGCTCACAATTTTTTTGTCATCAAATTCTAAAATATCAATGTTTTTGTCATTAAAATCCAAAATATAGATTTTAGTGACTTTTTTTTAGTCATAAAAATTTAAAAAAACATCAATTTTGCTCACTTTTTTTTAGTCGTCAAATCTCAAAACATCAATTTTGCTCACAATTTTTTTGTCATCAAATTCTAAAATATCAATGTTTTTGTCATCAAAATCCAAATTATCAATTTTACTGACTTTTTTTTAGTCATAAAAATTTAAAAAAACATCAATTTTGCTCACTTTTTTTTAGTCGTCAAATCTCAAAACATCAATTTTGCTCACAATTTTTTTGTCATCAAATTCTAAAATATCAATGTTTTTGTCATCAAAATCCAAAATATCAATTTTACTGACTTTTTTTAGTCATAAAAATTAAAAAAAACATCAATTTTGCTCACTTTTTTTTAGTCTTCAAAATCCAAAACATCAAATTCGCTCACATTTTTTTAGTCATCAAAATCGAAAATATCAATATTTTTGTCATCAAAATCAAAAATATATATTTTACTGACTGTTTTTAGTCATAAAAATAAAAAAAACATCAATTTTGCTCACTTTTTCTTAGTCGTCAAAAATCAAAACATCAATTTTGCTCACAATTTTTTTGTCATGAAATTCTAAAATATCAATGTTTTTGTCATTTAAATCCAAAATATAGATTGTACTGACTTTTTTTAGTCATAAAAATAAAAAAAAACATCAATTTTGCTCACTTTTTCTTAGTCGTCAAAAATCAAAACATCAATTTTGCTCACAATTTTTTTGTCATCAAATTCTAAAATATCAATGTTTTTGTCATTAAAATCCAAAATATAGATTTTACTGACTTTTTTTTAGTCATAAAAATTTAAAAAAACATCAATTTTGCTCACTTTTTTTTAGTCGTCAAATCTCAAAACATCATTTTTGCTCACAATTTTTTTGTCATCAAATTCTAAAATATCAATGTTTTTGTCATCAAAATCCAAATTATCAATTTTACTGACTTTTTTTAAGTCATAAAAATAAAAAAACATCAATTTTGCTCACTTTTTCTTAGTCGTCAAAAATCAAAACATCAATTTTGCTCACAATTTTTTTGTCATCAAATTCTAAAATATCAATGTTTTTGTCATCAAAATCCAAAATATCAATTTTACTGACTTTTTTTAAGTCATAAAAATAAAAAAAACATCAATTTTGCTCACTTTTTCTTAGTCGTCAAAAATCAAAACATCAATTTTGCTCACAATTTTTTTGTCATCAAATTCTAAAATATCAATGTTTTTGTCATTAAAATTCAAAATATAGATTTTACTGACTTTTTTTAGTCATAAAAATAAAAAAAAAACATAAATTTTTCTCACTTTTTCTTAGTCGTCAAATCTCAAAACATCAATTTTGCTCACAATTTTTTTGTCATCAAATTCTAAAATATCAATGTTTTTGTCATCAAAATCCAAATTATCAATTTTACTGACTTTTTTTAAGTCATAAAAATAAAAAAACATCAATTTTGCTCACTTTTTCTTAGTCGTCAAAAATCAAAACATCAATTTTGCTCACAATTTTTTTGTCATCAAATTTTAAAATATCAATGTTTTTGTCATCAAAATCCAAAATATCAATTTTACTGACTTTTTTTAAGTCATAAAAATAAAAAAAACATCAATTTTGCTCACTTTTTCTTAGTCGTCAAAAATCAAAACATCAATTTTGCTCACAATTTTTTTGTCATCAAATTCTAAAATATCAATGTTTTTGTCATTAAAATCCAAAATAAAGATTTTACTGACTTTTTTTAGTCATAAAAATAAAAAAAAAACATAAATTTTTCTCACTTTTTCTTAGTCGTCAAATCTCAAAACATCAATTTTGCTCACAATTTTTTTGTCATCAAATTCTAAAATATCAATGTTTTTGTCATCAAAATCCAAAATATCAATTTTACTGACTTTTTTTAGTCATAAAAATTAAAAAAAAACATCAATTTTGCTCACTTTTTTTTAGTCGTCAAAATCCAAAACATCAAATTTGCTCACATTTTTTTAGTCATCAAAATCGAAAATATCAATATTTTTGTCATCAAAATCAAAAATATATATTTTACTGACTGTTTTTAGTCATAAAAATAAAAAAAACATCAATTTTGCTCACTTTTTCTTAGTCGTCAAAAATCAAAACATCAATTTTGCTCACAATTTTTTTGTCATGAAATTCTAAAATATCAATGTTTTTGTCATTTAAATCCAAAATATAGATTGTACTGACTTTTTTTAGTCATAAAAATAAAAAAAAACATCAATTTTGCTCACTTTTTCTTAGTCGTCAAAAATCAAAACATCAATTTTGCTCACAATTTTTTTGTCATCAAATTCTAAAATATCAATGTTTTTGTCATTAAAATCCAAAATATAGATTTTAGTGACTTTTTTTTAGTCATAAAAATTTAAAAAAACATCAATTTTGCTCACTTTTTTTTAGTCGTCAAATCTCAAAACATCAATTTTGCTCACAATTTTTTTGTCATCAAATTCTAAAATATCAATGTTTTTGTCATCAAAATCCAAATTATCAATTTTACTGACTTTTTTTTAGTCATAAAAATTTAAAAAAACATCAATTTTGCTCACTTTTTTTTAGTCGTCAAATCTCAAAACATCAATTTTGCTCACAATTTTTTTGTCATCAAATTCTAAAATATCAATGTTTTTGTCATCAAAATCCAAAATATCAATTTTACTGACTTTTTTTAGTCATAAAAATTAAAAAAAAACATCAATTTTGCTCACTTTTTTTTAGTCTTCAAAATCCAAAACATCAAATTTGCTCACATTTTTTTAGTCATCAAAATCGAAAATATCAATATTTTTGTCATCAAAATCAAAAATATATATTTTACTGACTGTTTTTAGTCATAAAAATAAAAAAAACATCAATTTTGCTCACTTTTTCTTAGTCGTCAAAAATCAAAACATCAATTTTGCTCACAATTTTTTTGTCATGAAATTCTAAAATATCAATGTTTTTGTCATTTAAATCCAAAATATAGATTGTACTGACTTTTTTTAGTCATAAAAATAAAAAAAAACATCAATTTTGCTCACTTTTTCTTAGTCGTCAAAAATCAAAACATCAATTTTGCTCACAATTTTTTTGTCATCAAATTCTAAAATATCAATGTTTTTGTCATTAAAATCCAAAATATAGATTTTACTGACTTTTTTTTAGTCATAAAAATT
Organism: Dichetophora obliterata; assembly: GCA_963920525.1. NCBI lineage: Eukaryota > Metazoa > Arthropoda > Insecta > Diptera > Sciomyzidae > Dichetophora > Dichetophora obliterata. The sequence goes on along the minus strand of CAWUBZ010000054.1, from coordinate 6,029 downwards.
TAAAAAAACATCAATTTTGCTCACTTTTTTTTAGTCGTCAAATCTCAAAACATCAATTTTGCTCACAATTTTTTTGTCATCAAATTCTAAAATATCAATGTTTTTGTCATCAAAATCCAAAATATCAATTTTACTGACTTTTTTTAAGTCATAAAAATAAAAAAAACATCAATTTTGCTCACTTTTTCTTAGTCGTCAAAAATCAAAACATCAATTTTGCTCACAATTTTTTTGTCATCAAATTCTAAAATATCAATGTTTTTGTCATTTAAATCCAAAATATAGATTGTACTGACTTTTTTTAGTCATAAAAATAAAAAAAAAACATAAATTTTGCTCACTTTTTCTTAGTCGTCAAAAATCAAAACATCAATTTTGCTCACAATTTTTTTGTCATCAAATTCTAAAATATCAATGTTTTTGTCATTAAAATCCAAAATATAGATTTTACTGACTTTTTTTTAGTCATAAAAATTTAAAAAAACATCAATTTTGCTCACTTTTTTTTAGTCGTCAAATCTCAAAACATCAATTTTGCTCACAATTTTTTTGTCATCAAATTCTAAAATATCAATGTTTTTGTCATCAAAATCCAAAATATCAATTTTACTGACTTTTTTTAAGTCATAAAAATAAAAAAAACATCAATTTTGCTCACTTTTTCTTAGTCGTCAAAAATCAAAACATCAATTTTGCTCACAATTTTTTTGTCATCAAATTCTAAAATATCAATGTTTTTATCATCAAAATCAAAAATATCAATTTTACTGACTTTTTTAAGTCATAAAAATAAAAATAAAACATAAATTTTGCTCAATTTTTTTAGTCGTCAAAATCCAAAACATCAATTTTGCTCACTTTTTTTTAGTCATCAAAATCGAAAATATCAACGATTTCGTCATCAAAATCCAAAATATCAATTTCACTGACTTTTTTGAAGTCATAAAAATAAAAAAAAGACATCAATTGTGCTCACTTTTTCTTAGTCGTCAAAAATCAAAACATAAATTTTGCTCACAATTTTTTTGTCATCAAATTCTAAAATATCAATGTTTTTGTCATTTAAATCCAAAATATAGATTGTACTGACTTTTTTTTAGTCATAAAAATAAAAGAAACATCAATTTTGCTCACTTTTTTTTAGTCGTCAAATCTCAAAACATCAATTTTGCTCTCAATTTTTTAGTCATCAAATTCTAAAATATCAATGTATTTGTCATCAAAATCCAAAATATCAATTTTACTGACTTTTTTTAAGTCATAAAAATAAAAAAAACATCAATTTTGCTCACTTTTTCTTAGTCGTCAAAAATCAAAACATCAATTTTGCTCACAATTTTTTTGTCATCAAATTCTAAAATATCAATGTTTTTATCATTAAAATCCAAAATATAGATTTTACTGACTTTTTTTTGTCATAAAAATTAAAAAAAAACATCAATTTTGCTCACTTTTTTTAGTCGTCAAAATCCAAAACTTAAATTTTGCTCACTTTTTTTTAGTCATTAAAATACAAAATTTCAATGTTTTTATCATCAAAATCAAAAATATCAATGTTTTTATCATCAAAATCCAAAATATAGATTTTACTGACTTTTTTTAGTCATAAAAATTAAAAAAAAACATCAATTATGCTCACTTTTTTTTAGTCGTCAAAATCCAAAACATCAAATTTGCTCACATTTTTTTAGTCATCAAAATCCAAAATATCAATGTTTTTGTCATCAAAATCAGAAATATCAATTTTACTGACTTGTTTTTAGTCATAAAAATAAAAAAAAAAACATAAATTTTGCTCACTTTTTTTTAGTCATCAAAATCGAAAATATCAATGTTTTTATCATCAAAATCAAAAATATCAATGTTTTTGTCATCAAAATCAAAAATATCGATTTTACTGACTTTTTTTTAGTCACAAAAATAAAAAAAAACATCAATTTTGCTCACTTTTTTTAGTCGTCAAAATCCAAAACATAAATTTTGCTCACTTTTTTTTAGTCATTAAAATCCAAAATATCAATGTTTTTCCCATCAAGATCAAAAATATCAATTTTACTGATTTTTTTTTAGTCATAAAAATAAAAAAAACATCAATTTTGCTCACATTTTTTTATTCATCAAAATCGAAAATATCAATGTTTTTGTCATCAACATCAAAAATATATATTTTACTGACTTTTTTTAGTCATAAAAATAAAAAAAAACATCAATTTTGCTCGCTTTTTTTAGTCATCAAAATCCAAAACATCAATTTTGCTCACTAATTTTTAGTCATCAAATTCTAAAATATCAATGTTTTTCCCATCAAGATCAAAAATATCAATTTTACTGATTTTTTTTTAGTCATAAAAATAAAAAAAACATCAATTTTGCTCACTTTTTTTTAATCATCAAAAATCAAAACATCAATTTTGCTCACAATTTTTTTGTCATCAAATTCTAAAATATCAATGTTTTTGTCATTAAAATCCAAAATATAGATTTTACTGACTTTTTTTAGTCATAAAAATAAAAAAAACATCAATTTTGCTCGCTTTTTTTTAGTCATCAAAATCCAAAACATCAATTTTGCTCACAATTTTTTTGTCATCACAATCGAAAATATCAATGTTTTTGTCATCAAAATCAGAAATATCAATTTTACTGACTTGTTTTTTGTCATAGAAATAAAAAAAAACATCAATTTTGCTCACTTTTTTTTTAGTCATCAAAATCGAAAATATCAATTTTTTTATCATCAAAATCAAAACTATCAATGTTTTTGTCATCAAAATCAAAAATATCAATTTTACTGACTTTTTTAAGTCATGAAAATAAAAAAAAAACATCAATTTTGCTCACTTTTTTTAGTAATCAAAATCCAAAACATCAAATTTGCTCACAATTTTTTAGTCATCAAATTCTAAAATATCAATGTTTTTATCATCAAAATCAAAAATATCAATTTTACTGACTTTTTTTAGTCATAAAAATAAAAAAAACATAAATTTTGCTCGCTTTTTTTTTAGTCATCAAAATCCAAAACATCAATTTTGCTCACAATTTTTTAGTCATCAAAATCGAAAATATCAATTTTTTTATCATCAAAATCAAAACTATCAATGTTTTTGTCATCAAAATCAAAAATATCAATTTTACTGACTTTTTTAAGTCATAAAAATAAAAAAAAAAACATCAATTTTGCTCACTTTTTTTAGTCGTCAAAATCCAAAACATAAATTTTGCTCACTTTTTTTTAGTCATCAAAATACAAAATATCAATGTTTTTATCATCAAAATCAAAAATATCAATGTTTTTATCATCAAAATCCAAAATATCGATTTTACTGACTGTTTTTTAGTCATAAAAATAAAAAAAAACATCAATTTTGCTCACTTTTTTTTAGTCATCAAAATCGAAAATATCAGTGTTTTGTCATCAAAATCAAAAATATCAATTTTACTGACTTTTTTTTAGTCATAAAAAAAAAAAAAAAAAAACATAAATTTTGCTCACTTTTTTAATCCCTTTTTAATCCCCGCACAAAGTGAAAATTCAAATTTTAAAAATCGAAAACATAAATTTTGGAGATTTTTTTTTGAAAAATTTTGTGATCCCTGCACAAAGTGAAAACTCCAATTTTAAAAATTGAAAACATAAATTTTGGAGATTTTTTTTTGAAAAATATTGTGATCCCTGCACAAAGTGAAAATTCCAATTTTAATAATCGAAAACATAAATTTTGGAGATTTGTTTTTGAAAAATTTTGTGATCAATGCACAAAGTGAAAATTCCAATTTTAAAAAATCGAAAACATAAATTTTGGAGACTTTTTTTTGAAAAATTTTGTGATCAATGCACAAAGTGAAAATTCCAATCATGATCCCTGCACAAAGTGAAAATTCAAATTTTAAATATCGAAAACATAAATTTTGGAGATTTTTTTTTGAAAAATATTGTGATCCCTGCACAAAGTGAAAATTCCAATTTTAATAATCGAAAACATAAATTTTGGAGATTTGTTTTTGAAAAATTTTGTGATCAATGCACAAAGTGAAAATTCCAATTTTAAAAAATCGAAAACATAAATTTTGGAGACTTTTTTTTGAAAAATTTTGTGATCAATGCACAAAGTGAAAATTCCAATTTTAAAAATCGATAACATAAATTTTGGAGACTTTTTTTTAAAAAATTTTGTGATCAATGCACAAAGTGAAAATTCCAATTTTAAAAATTGAAAACATAAATTTTGGAGACTTAAGACATAAATTTTGTGATCCCTGCACAAAGTGAAAATTCCAATTTTAAAAATCGATAACATAAATTTTGGAGACTTTTTTTAAAAAATTTTGTGATCAATGCACAAAGTGAAAATTCCAATTTTAAAAATTGAAAACATAAATTTTGGAGACTTTTTTTTAAAAAATTTTGTGATCAATGCACAAAGTGAAAATTCCAATCTTAAATTCTTTTTGCAATCTTTTTTTCTCCAATCTCCAATTTTTTTAGTCATAAAAATTGAAAACGGTAAAGTTTGGTGACCTTTTTACGTCATAATTGACCTGCATGACCTTTGACCTTTATGACCTTTGACCTTTATGACCTTTTAAGCCTTTTTTAGTCATAAAAATTGAAAACGTTAAAGTTTGGTGAACTTTTTACGTCATAATTGACCTGCATGACCTTTGACCTTTACGACCTTTGACCTTTATGGATTATGACCTTTGACCTGTACGATTTTTTCTCTAAGTCCTAAATCCCCTACACAAAGTGAAAATTCCACCTTTTTTTTATAAGTCCGAAAACCCGCCTCACAAAGTGAAAATTCCACCTTTTTTTTATAAGTCCGAAAACCCCCTCACAAAGTGAAAATTCCACCTTTTTTTTATAAGTCCGAAAACCGCCTCACAAAGTGAAAATTCCACCTTTTTTTATAAGTCCGAAAACCCCCTCACAAAGTGAAAATTCCACCTTTTTTTTATAAGTCCGAAAACCGCCTCACAAAGTGAAAATTCCACCTTTTTTTTATAAGTCCGAAAACCCCCTCACAAAGTGAAAATTCCACCTTTTTTTTATAAGTCCGAAAACCCCCTCACAAAGTGAAAATTCCACCTTTTTTTTATAAGTCCGAAAACCCCCTCACAAAGTGAAAATTCCACTAAAATTTTAAAATAGTTCTTTAGAGGAGAGGATTTTTTTTTTTTTTCTAAGTCCGAAGACCCCCTCACAAAGTGAAAATTCCATTAAAATTCTATTTGTTTCTTAATTTTTGACCTTTTTTTTTAATTTTTGAACTTTGCTTTTCAATTGGGGACCTTTTTTTTTTTTTTTTTTTTTTTTTTTTTTTTTTTTTTTTTTTTTTTTTTTTTTTTTTTTTTAAGTCCAAATCGGAAAAAAAGTGCCTCTCTATTTTCATTTTTCTTTTTTTTTTCTTCTTTATATATCTTCTTTATATATCTTCTTTATATATCTTCTTTATATATCTTCTTTATATATCTTCTTTATATATATCTTCTTTATATATATTCTTCTTTATATATATCTTCTTTATATATATCTTCTTTATATATATCTTCTTTATATATCCTTCTTTATATATCCTTCTTTCTTTCCTTTTATATCTTTTAACTACCAACCAACCAACCACCACCCCATCGCAGGTAGAAGTTATTAACTTACTACCACAACACCAGAGTACAACGCTCCCTTTTTCTTTCTTCTTAGAAAGAAGGAGGAGAGCTTCCCCTTTGTATCGAATCATCAAGCGAAGGATAAGCTTCAGTGGATCGCAGTATGGCAGCTGCTCTACCACGTACAACACCTTGCCTGTTACCAAAGTCGTTTACAATTGATTCTAGGCATTGTCATTGTATTAAATAATGTTTTAATATGTAACTAGCGCGGCACCCAGGTGATATTTAATCCTCCCGGATTTGCTATGTTACCAATAACATTGGCATCACATCCATTGCCGTTTATATTGTAAAAATATAAACTTTAAATGGTTTAGAAGCCATACAATGCAATTGCCCCATTTTTATCATTGCAG
>CAWUBZ010000053.1:7500-47500 GCA_963920525.1 Dichetophora obliterata | reverse complement strand
AATAAAATAAATAAAATAAATAAAATAAATAAAATAAATAAAATAAATAAAATAAATAAAATAAATAAAATAAATAAAATAAATAAAATAAATAAAATAAATAAAATAAATAAAATAAATAAAATAAATAAAATAAATAAAATAAATAAAATAAATAAAATAAATAAAATAAATAAAATAAATAAAATAAATAAAATAAATAAAATAAATAAAATAAATAAAATAAATAAAATAAATAAAATAAATAAAATAAATAAAATAAATAAAATAAATAAAATAAATAAAATAAATAAAATAAATAAAATAAATAAAATAAATAAAATAAATAAAATAAATAAAATAAATAAAATAAATAAAATAAATAAAATAAATAAAATAAATAAAATAAATAAAATAAATAAAATAAATAAAATAAATAAAATAAATAAAATAAATAAAATAAATAAAATAAATAAAATAAATAAAATAAATAAAATAAATAAAATAAATAAAATAAATAAAATAAATAAAATAAATAAAATAAATAAAATAAATAAAATAAATAAAATAAATAAAATAAATAAAATAAATAAAATAAATAAAATAAATAAAATAAATAAAATAAATAAAATAAATAAAATAAATAAAATAAATAAAATAAATAAAATAAATAAAATAAATAAAATAAATAAAATAAATAAAATAAATAAAATAAATAAAATAAATAAAATAAATAAAATAAATAAAATAAATAAAATAAATAAAATAAATAAAATAAATAAAATAAATAAAATAAATAAAATAAATAAAATAAATAAAATAAATAAAATAAATAAAATAAATAAAATAAATAAAATAAATAAAATAAATAAAATAAATAAAATAAATAAAATAAATAAAATAAATAAAATAAATAAAATAAATAAAATAAATAAAATAAATAAAATAAATAAAATAAATAAAATAAATAAAATAAATAAAATAAATAAAATAAATAAAATAAATAAAATAAATAAAATAAATAAAATAAATAAAATAAATAAAATAAATAAAATAAATAAAATAAATAAAATAAATAAAATAAATAAAATAAATAAAATAAATAAAATAAATAAAATAAATAAAATAAATAAAATAAATAAAATAAATAAAATAAATAAAATAAATAAAATAAATAAAATAAATAAAATAAATAAAATAAATAAAATAAATAAAATAAATAAAATAAATAAAATAAATAAAATAAATAAAATAAATAAAATAAATAAAATAAATAAAATAAATAAAATAAATAAAATAAATAAAATAAATAAAATAAATAAAATAAATAAAATAAATAAAATAAATAAAATAAATAAAATAAATAAAATAAATAAAATAAATAAAATAAATAAAATAAATAAAATAAATAAAATAAATAAAATAAATAAAATAAATAAAATAAATAAAATAAATAAAATAAATAAAATAAATAAAATAAATAAAATAAATAAAATAAATAAAATAAATAAAATAAATAAAATAAATAAAATAAATAAAATAAATAAAATAAATAAAATAAATAAAATAAATAAAATAAATAAAATAAATAAAATAAATAAAATAAATAAAATAAATAAAATAAATAAAATAAATAAAATAAATAAAATAAATAAAATAAATAAAATAAATAAAATAAATAAAATAAATAAAATAAATAAAATAAATAAAATAAATAAAATAAATAAAATAAATAAAATAAATAAAATAAATAAAATAAATAAAATAAATAAAATAAATAAAATAAATAAAATAAATAAAATAAATAAAATAAATAAAATAAATAAAATAAATAAAATAAATAAAATAAATAAAATAAATAAAATAAATAAAATAAATAAAATAAATAAAATAAATAAAATAAATAAAATAAATAAAATAAATAAAATAAATAAAATAAATAAAATAAATAAAATAAATAAAATAAATAAAATAAATAAAATAAATAAAATAAATAAAATAAATAAAATAAATAAAATAAATAAAATAAATAAAATAAATAAAATAAATAAAATAAATAAAATAAATAAAATAAATAAAATAAATAAAATAAATAAAATAAATAAAATAAATAAAATAAATAAAATAAATAAAATAAATAAAATAAATAAAATAAATAAAATAAATAAAATAAATAAAATAAATAAAATAAATAAAATAAATAAAATAAATAAAATAAATAAAATAAATAAAATAAATAAAATAAATAAAATAAATAAAATAAATAAAATAAATAAAATAAATAAAATAAATAAAATAAATAAAATAAATAAAATAAATAAAATAAATAAAATAAATAAAATAAATAAAATAAATAAAATAAATAAAATAAATAAAATAAATAAAATAAATAAAATAAATAAAATAAATAAAATAAATAAAATAAATAAAATAAATAAAATAAATAAAATAAATAAAATAAATAAAATAAATAAAATAAATAAAATAAATAAAATAAATAAAATAAATAAAATAAATAAAATAAATAAAATAAATAAAATAAATAAAATAAATAAAATAAATAAAATAAATAAAATAAATAAAATAAATAAAATAAATAAAATAAATAAAATAAATAAAATAAATAAAATAAATAAAATAAATAAAATAAATAAAATAAATAAAATAAATAAAATAAATAAAATAAATAAAATAAATAAAATAAATAAAATAAATAAAATAAATAAAATAAATAAAATAAATAAAATAAATAAAATAAATAAAATAAATAAAATAAATAAAATAAATAAAATAAATAAAATAAATAAAATAAATAAAATAAATAAAATAAATAAAATAAATAAAATAAATAAAATAAATAAAATAAATAAAATAAATAAAATAAATAAAATAAATAAAATAAATAAAATAAATAAAATAAATAAAATAAATAAAATAAATAAAATAAATAAAATAAATAAAATAAATAAAATAAATAAAATAAATAAAATAAATAAAATAAATAAAATAAATAAAATAAATAAAATAAATAAAATAAATAAAATAAATAAAATAAATAAAATAAATAAAATAAATAAAATAAATAAAATAAATAAAATAAATAAAATAAATAAAATAAATAAAATAAATAAAATAAATAAAATAAATAAAATAAATAAAATAAATAAAATAAATAAAATAAATAAAATAAATAAAATAAATAAAATAAATAAAATAAATAAAATAAATAAAATAAATAAAATAAATAAAATAAATAAAATAAATAAAATAAATAAAATAAATAAAATAAATAAAATAAATAAAATAAATAAAATAAATAAAATAAATAAAATAAATAAAATAAATAAAATAAATAAAATAAATAAAATAAATAAAATAAATAAAATAAATAAAATAAATAAAATAAATAAAATAAATAAAATAAATAAAATAAATAAAATAAATAAAATAAATAAAATAAATAAAATAAATAAAATAAATAAAATAAATAAAATAAATAAAATAGAATAAAATAAATAGTCACCTATGCGTATTAGGCGATTTTAATCTAAAAAAGTGAATGGTTGCGGATCTCAGGTGACCTTTTACTCCAACTAATGTTAATCAACTCCATGAAATTAATTTTATTGACAGTTTTTAGCATTGACTTTGCTCAAATCATTTGTATTAAAAATAAAATAGAATCCTAGATTTAATTTTTGTTTCCAATTATATTAAATTGTTTTTTTTAAAGATCAAAGAACCAAGGCATGCCTTATACAAACAAGGTTTGGTCTTTGACCCGAAAGGAGAGGATAGATTATTTAGAATAATTGATTGGAACCATACGTGAATTGATTAGGCGATACAACCGTGAAAGACAATTTGAATTGCTTTTTACTAAGGCTAGTGTTATGCCTTAACCTCGGCAAGAATTTCCATCCCTTAGTTGTTCCTGTCCATTAATTCTACATTTTCCGCAATTTAGCTGTGGATTTTTTGTTTTTCCATAATTCTGAAATGAGCAGGAAAGAATAAAGAAAGTGAAAAGAACCATGCCAGAGCCCGGATGCGAACCAGGGACCTCTGAGTTGGTAGTCTAGCGCACTCTCCACTAGACTACAAAGGCCGACGAAATTTAACTTATCTGAATGTGTTATTACAGTCAGTCCAGCTAGTATTCATCATTTTCTGTTGCTTCTAGAAATTGAGTTTTATGATTTTATCTCTTATCAGCCAATTAAAAATGTATTTAACTTTAATTCTTGTAATTTCAATGTATTAACTAATTTATTTAATGAAATTAATTGGTCAAATTTATTTCATAAAAAAAAACACCGGAACTTGCTTTGATATTTTCAAAACTAATACTGTAAATATTTGTGAAAACAATATTACTCGAGTTGTACAGAAAAACCACAATCTGCCGTGACATACTAATGGCCACAAAAAATTAAAAAATTTCGTAATAAATTTTTTTTAAACTTTTAAAATCTCCGAAACGATAACTGTTTCAAACTCAAATACGAGCATTAGTTTAGCGAGGGAGCTTAGTTTTTTAAATAAATTTTTATACAAGCAACACATAGCATTGAAACTAATATAATTTCAAACCCAAAAACATTCTGGAACTATGTTCAATCAAAAAGAAATGGATCGCCGATTCCGTCTTCAATGTCATTTAATGGCAGCTAGTCTTCCTCAACAGTGGATACTGTGAATCTTTTTGCAGATTATTTTAAATCACAATATGATGACGATGACTCGTGGTATGATAGCTCCCTGTTTGAAAATATTGATAAAAGCTTCGATTTTGGATCTATCGTATTGTCAGTTGATGATATTTTAAGTTCATTGTCAAACTTTAAAAGTTCCACAAAGTCTAACAGCGATGGGTTGTCCTCAATTTTATTAATTAAGTGTGCTTCTGCATAAGCTAAACCGCTTTGTATGATTGGTAATAGTTCTCTGTCTTCTGGATCTTTTATCGAGCCTTGGAAAATTACAGCTATTACTCCAATCTTTAAAAGTGGTCAAAAAACGATATAACCAACTATCGGCCCATATCTAAACTAAACAATGTTTCTAAATTGTTTGAGTCAGTTATCAAACCTAAATTTTATTTTATTGCTAAGCGACACATTTGCCTTGAACAGCACGGGTTTGTACCTGGGAAGTCTACAGTGACTAACCTTTCGCTTTTTTCAAATCATATCATTTCTTCTTTAGAATCGGGCACTCAAGTTGATGTCTTATATACAGATTTTTCGAAAGCTTTCGATAAAGTTTCCTATAGGGCGTTAATTGCTAAGCTTGGTAAAATGGGGTGCCACTCCGCTTTCTTGAAATGGATTATGTCATATCTTAGTGGTAGATGATGCTACGTCTCAATTAGTAACACTCAGTCATATTGCTTTAAAGCGTATTCAGGTGTTCCTCAGGGTAGTATTTTAAGCCCTTTGCTTTTTGTACTTAATATAAATGATATAAAAAATTTTTTCGATACTCTTAATTCCTTCTGTATGCTGATGACATGAAATTTTTTGGAAATATAAAAAATCTGACTGACTCTGTATTATTGCAAATTGACCTCAATAATGTCTTTGTCTAGAGTCTTCAAAACGGGTTACCGCTTAACATTGAAAAATGCCAAGTATCATTTAATAAATCTAAAAATTAATTAATGACTTCCTAAACAATCGCCAATGTCCCACTGCAAAATGTAAACTCAATTTCTTAGATCACCTAAACTTTTTGCTTCGTAAAGTTTATTCCCTTCTTGACTTTATCCGTAGGAATACTCAAGAGTTCAAGGATCCTTATACAATCAAATCACTTTTTAATTCTTTTGTAAGGTCAATACTAGAGTATGCGTCTATCATTTGGAATCCTTTTTCATTATTTATATACAAGAGGCAATTCATTATTTTAGGCTGAAAAAAGTGCAGAACAGGGCTTCTAAATATATGCTTCGTTGCACTAGTTTTTACTCAAACTTACCCTCGTATAATGTTCGTTGTTTGTTATCAGGATTAAAAACACTTGAAGTAAGGAGGAAAATAAGTTCATTAATGTTTATACAGGGTCCGCCATCTAACGTTTTTTTTTCAACTAGTGCTTATTTCGTGAATGGTAACACTTAGCTCATGTCTGATTTGACAGATAATTAGTTTTATCCTTCCGCTGATATAAATACAACGCTGGGAAATATTGCGACATTACTTTGAAAATCATGGTAATGTTGCAGATTGTGTGCGAAAATTGCGTATGGATTTTGAAAGAAGAGAAGCACCGTCAGCTCCGTATGATCGTTATCTTGTGAAAAAGTGAAAGAAACTGGCATCCTCATCGATAAACCAAAGCGTGAAAAGCCAAAAACAGTGCGTACACCCGAGAATATTGCTGCTGTGGCAGAAAGTGTGCGTGAAGCCCCATCAACATCAATTCACCGTCGTTCTCAACAATTGAACACTTCGGAGACATCATTGAGACGAATTTTGCATAAAGACCTTAGTATGACGCCATACAAAGTCCAATTGGTTCAGGAGTTGAGGCCAACTGACCACCCAATGCGTTTTTTAAAAAAAAAACAACGTTATTTGGCGGACAAAGGGTATGATATTGTCTGGTGTAATATTGATGACTCCTCATTATCAGAATTAATATACCTCCAAGGTACATAGTTGCGCTATTTTAAAATGGTTTTATATCAAATACCACAGAACGAATTACGCTTTAAATGAACCAATAACTACATCTTTGTGTTTATATAATGAATTGTCTTTAAATACGTTTTCAATTTCTCATTTTAAAAATCTTCATTTAAAAACTTTTTTACTAGTTTATTTTAATTAAATTTATAGCTTCATGCAGCTTTTTATTAGTTATATAAATTATTTTTAATATGTTTTAATGTCATTATAATTAATGTTTTATCTACTTTCTAGTCTGTAAGGATTTTTGTCATCCAAAAACTCAATAAACTAAACTAAACAAAAAAAAATATATATTACAATTAAAACAACTGTATGATGATTAGATTTTAACAAAAATTATTTTGGACAGGAGCACAGCATGTATCTAAAATAAGTTTATGTCGACACTTTGATTTAATAAGGTTTTGAATATAAAATATTCTCTCTACGCAAACGGATGAGTGTGACAAAAACAATACGATTTAGAAAATTCTATATATATTTTTAAAACAAATATATCGAGTTCATTTTTAATCGTGTTATTTTATTCTGAAAATTTTTTAACTCTGAAATATTGAAATAGTGCAGAAATGAAAAGGCACGTGCCTTAAGTGCTGCCTGATCTTGAAAGTGCCGAAGAAAGCACAATTGTGCGTACCTTTCCATCCCTGATGCACACTCTAACAGTGAGCGCCAACTCAACAGGGCACTCTGAGCGAGAGAGTCATCAGTCAATACATCGAATATAGGCCGTTAAATCAAAGGATGAAAAGGTAGGTACAATTGTACCTTTTCAGACGTTTTTGACCTTAAAGGTACATTAGGTGCAATCGCTTCAATTAGGAACGAATTTTTCAACAAGTACCTAAAAATTCATTTTTGTTGATTTTCTATGATTTAAATACAAATTCTAAATGTTTGATAGCTTAAATCATACTTGATTTTCAATACAAATTCTAGTTATTTGATAGTTTAAAATCGTGTATTGAACTTTAGGTCAGGATAGAACAATTAATTGTTCTAACGAATTTTTCCGAAGAACCACAACAACGTTTTCAATATGAAAAGGAAAACATCACTAGCTGATTTTATTGCAATTTCGGCCCTGCTACAGGCTTCATCAGAAATCTATGTGATACGCCGTGCAAGCGCATTAGCGCTCTACACCAAAGAGGCGACGAGATTTAAAGTGTCCATTTCTCAGTTTTTCTCCCCTTAATATTTTCCTGTTTGTTGTTGTATTTTTGCTTTACTTTAGTTTTTGTGCTTATAATATAATATGAAGTCCAACAGTCTATTGGAAGTCTTCCACTAACAAAGCATGGTTACTGAAGTTGTTTTTAGAAGTTGCTTACATATTTTCAGTCAGTTTCTGTTTTAGGTCGTGCTCTACCAATAAAAGTTTTTAAAAAGTTTTTAAACTATCAAACAACTTGAATTTGTACTAAATAATCAAGTATGATTTCAACTATCAAGCATTTACAATTTGTATTTAAATCATTGAAAATCAACATAATATATAACAAGAAAACTTTAATCAAATGGTAGAGCACGACCAAAAATAGAAACTGCCTGAAAATATGTCAGCAAAATCTAAAAACATTTTCAGTAACCATGCTTTGTTAGTGGAAGACTTCCAACAGACTCTTGGACTCCATAATAATAACAAAAGCATAAAAACTAAAGTAAAGCAAAAATACAACAACAAACAGTAATATATGAAAGGGAGAAAAACTGAGAAATTGGCACTTAAAATCTCATCGCCTCTATGGTGTAGAGCGCTAATGCGCTTGCACGGCGTATCACAATAATTTCTGATGAAGCTTGTAGCAGGGCCGAAATTGCAATAAAATCAGCTAGTGATATTTACCTTTTTATATTGAAAACGTTGTTGTTGTTGTTTCTGTGGGAAAATTCGTTAGAACAATTAAAGCCTGTAGCAGGGCCGAAATTGTAATAAAATCCGCCAGTGATGTTTTCCGTTTCATATTGAAAACATTGTTGTTTTTTCTTTGGAAAAATTCGTTAGAACAATTGATTGTTCTAAAATTATCTAAAGCTCATTAAACGACATAGAAAATCAACATAATAATTAACAAGGTCATATAGAAAACTTTAGTCAAATGGTAGAGAACGACCAAAAACAGAAACAGCCTGAAAATATGTCAGTAAAATCTAAAAAAAGGCTTCAGTATCCATGCTTTGTTAGTGGAAGACTTCCAACAGACTGTTGGACTCCATAATAATAACATAAACATAAAACTAAAGTAAAGCAAAAATATATGGTTATTAATAATAACTCATAAAATTAGTTAATTCGGCAAATTGTTTATCAATAATAACTCATTAAAGTATGCTAACTCGTAAGAGTTTTATTTACACAATATTTACAGATTTTATAAAAACATGCAGCAGATATGCTTCAGAACTACGGCCCATGCCACCATAGCGCATTAAAAATGCACTGCAACGCTATACATATTGTAGCTATACAAGCGTCGCAAACACACACATAGAAATAACCACTCAATCTACGTTATTCATTGCTTCCAAATAATATAAATAAACGCTAGCGATCAACGACGCTGGCATTTATAGTCATCCGACTCGTCATCAGCGATAATGGCGCTACGAACGGAGCGATAAAGAAAACGCTGACATTGCGCATGCCACTACTTGCTGGCGACTCGATGACCTGCGTATTAGGTAGCTAGTGAAGTGTTTCGTGTTATTCCATAGTTAATAACGCGTTTGAAAAGCAAGGAAAAAAAAAACATTTATTTTTATATAGGTCCTGCCTAATTGGTTGCCGGCGAAGTTCGCAACTGGCGCTATTTTTATTTTTATTATATTTGCAGCCGTTCACTATAAAAAGTGCAGAGGCTTAAAAGTTTAAGTTGGCAGCTATTAAAGCTCAAGACTTATTATAAATGAATTAGAAGGCAGCTTGTTAGAAGCTCAAATCTAATTAACTTTATTTTTATTTTGTTCGTTCTTTTATAGTGTGTATAACAGTATTTTGTCTTAAAACTAGTTAACAATTGTTTTTGTATTTAAGAAGTTAACACCCAGCGGAAAATAAAATTGCGCATCAAGAAACTGCGCATTTTTGCCCAACCTGGGAATGCTGTAAGGATGCGCATTTCATGTGTCCTTAAAAGCAGTGAGGAAGATGCTGTTGTTTTTGCGAGTTATTTCGAACATTGCTCAAATTCGGTCATCACGAGAGAGGGAGTAATAATGGTGTCTCTCAATTTCATTGAAAAAAAATACGAAAGTGGAGAATATGATTTGAAATTAATTGCGTACGATCGATTGGTTCGAAATTCTTTTGTTTTAGTTGACAGCGAACTATCCCCGTACGCGTGTGTATAAAAGTGTTTTTTAATGTATTTTTTTTTATTTATAAGCTGTTAAAGCCTGTAAAAGCTGTGGAAAAGGTAACTATAAAATGAAAAGAACAATTTGTGGAGTAAGCGATAGGCAAATGCGACGGCTAGTTGCAAGGGAAGCACAGAAGCAATGGGACTCGACTTCTGAAGAAGTAAATTTATGTAGTGTTTCTGACAACAATGTTTCTGAAATCAATGTAATGGCAGACGAAGATCAAAATGATGTCGAACTTATATCAGATGATATAAACCATTGCATTGAAACCGATACAAAATCTATATCGGATGAAATTAGAGGGTGGTGTGTTGAACACAAAATACGAAGGCAAGCTTGCAATGATGTATTAAAAATATTTAAAAACGCAGGTGCTGATGTGCCGTTAACAAGAAGAACATTGCTAGGGACTAAATTACAACAAATTAATATAATATCAGTTCCTCCAGGAAACTACTTTCATTTCGGTTTGAAAAAATCAATTGAAATGTTGAACCTTTCTTTTTTTGAAATATGCAATGTGTTGCTTATTGATGTCGGCATTGATGGATTGCCTTTGTATAAGAGTTCGGGGACTCAACTCTGGCCAATTTTGGGTGCCATTTCAAAAAACGCTAGCATAAAGCCATTTTTGATTGGTGCTTATGTTGGCACAAAAAAACCGGAAAATATTAATTGCTTTTTATTACCTTTTGTTGATGAAATAAAACATTTAAATAAAGAAGGGTTAATTATAAATGGACAAATTGTACACATTAAAATAAATGCCTTTATTTGTGACGCTCCCGCTAGGGCTTTTGTGGCAGGGACTGTAGGTCACACAAATAGTAACGGTTGTTCTAAATGCAATCAGACTGCCACAGTGAAAAGTAGAAGGTTAACATACGCTACATCCATTTCTTCACTTAGAACAGATGAAGATTTCAGATTGCGAGTAGATAAATATCATCACTCAATGAACTTTTGGGAGAATAGCAATATTTTAGAGGAATTAAACATAGGCATGGTATCACAATTTCCTTTGGACGTCATGCATCTTATAGATTTGGGGGTAACAAAAAAAATTTTAATAAGTATTTGGAAGAATAATCATTTATGCCGAAAACTTAATAATATTCAAAAAGAAAATTTAAATTCCATACTTTTATCATTCAAAAGTCATATTCCCAAAGAGTTTTGTAGAAAACCACGTTCATTTGACGATCTTTGCAGGTGGAAAGCTGTCGAATTTCGGCAAATAATTTTATATACCGGCATTGTCTTATTTAAAGATATTTTAGATAAAGATTTATATTATAACTTCTTATTGCTTCATTCCATGTACCGTCTTATTTCTTGTCCCAGAAGTTGCCAAGGTAATTTACCATGTTCTCAAGAAATTGCTGAAATTTTTGTAGAAAACTACAAGACTCACTATGGTGAAAATAAAATATCTTACAATGTCCACAATATTTTACATATCTCTGAATGTGTGAAAAAGTTCGGTGTTGTTGATAGTTTCTCGGCATATAGATTCGAAAATTTTATGCAAACTTTAAAAGCAGACGTTCGTCAACCAACAAAAATCTTAGAGCAGCTCAATAACCGGGAGTTAGAAAAATATAGATTCCAAAAATCCACAAATCAAAAACATGGACCAAAAAACTTAACATCATCAAAAATAAATTGCTCCGAAATATACTGGAACTATTATCATGATTTATATTTTCTTAGTGGCAGTGCTCCAAATAACTTTTGTTACATCAAACCATTATTGCCTATTAAAATTTTAGGATTTAGCACAGAAGAAGGACATAACTTTATATTTGGACAAAAATTTGTAGAAGTAACAGACTTTACAGTCATCAGTAGCTTTAGGAATTAGTTTTGCGAAAAAACTAGATGATAATAAAGAAAAGTTCAAAATGACTGATGTTTTATGCAAAGTTGTGGCATTGCCTTATAAAGATGGACTGGTATTAATTCCTATTCTCCATCAAGGTAAAATAGTTTAAACCTTTGTTTTTCACAATAGCCCGTAAATGATAACGATAACAACAACATAAACGAAACAGCCATCTATATACTTTTTTAAGCCATCGACACCGACAAAATTATCTTTACCAACAACAATTAGTATTTTATTTATTTTCTCTTGATATTATTAATATTTTTTTTTGTCAAAATTTTTATATCTTCAGGTTTTTTGTAAAAAATGAAAAGACACGGGATTCTCTTCAACTTCTCCAGTGAAAATGATAGAGAAAACGACAAATTCAGTCAGTTAAATAAAAAAAACAACGATCTGGGTAAATTTCACTAACTAAAATAGTTAAGGAGGGTGTTTGAGTAAGACACCGTTTTTTAAAAATATTTATTGAAAATTATTATAGAAAATGAAAACAAAGCTCTCAAAAAACAAAATGAAAAATTAGAGAAGGATATTCGCAACGAGAATTTCCAAATAAAAAAAACTCTGGAAATGGAAAATCAAATATTAGCTAAGCACAGCGTTCTACTACAAAAACTAGTTGACGCAGCTTTTCCAGCAAATGAGGATTTAGAAATTTTCCCTTTAAAATCGGAAGCTGAGTTGGAAGAAATCGAGGAAAAAATTGACTCTTTCGATAAAGTGAAGTTGGTAAGTAATTTTGACAGTAATTAAATTATGTGATCTCGTAAGTTTAACATTATATTTGTTTATTTTCAGATAAACTACATCAAAAGATTTGTTGGCAATTCTTTTAATATTTCAAAATGTGTGCCACTGTTTTTTACCAAAGAGTTTTTGCTGAAGGTAAACTGGGACGGATATCAAAAGAAATTACGCATAAAATCATTAAAAATATTCAGTAAATATGTTTTTGGTAAGTAACTTTTTATATATTTTTCTAGATTTCTGAATTCTTTATAATTATTTTTATTGTCTTATTATTCTCTTAGTCGTCATGAAATCAAATAAAAATATTTGATAACCTTTGCTACCTACCCCGCTCAGCATACTTTTTTAATCAATTAAATATTATAAATTATTATAAATTTTTCGTTTCAGAAGCAGTCAAATCAGAGAAACTCGGTTTTATCGATTTCGAAGCTGCCATGCGAAAGGGGTTTCGCAATGCAAAAAACAACATTTATAAACACCAAAAATCTGATCCTGCCGACGCATCTTCGTCGCAAAAAAATTAAAATAAATTAAAAAAAATTTTTAAATTATGTTTTGTCATCTTTTCTTTTTTGTAATTCTTATTTATGATATGTGCAACAAAAATTTTAATAAAACATATATATTGGAGTTAAAACAAATTATTTATTGAAGGAAAAAATGTAAACTACTAAAGGAAATTTCGATAATTTGCGCTTTGTTGGTTTTGCGCTGCATTTTTCTTGCGTTCGCAAAATATGCGCATGCGCAGAGTGAAACAAACGAAACCTTCAAATTTTTTAAATTTCAAAATAAATAACGCTTAACGGCGACGAAAAGTAAAGAAAAGAAAAACAATATTTACAGAGGCATGTGTTGTTGTTGTTTTCTGAACTTTTCTTTGCCGCCAACTGCTAGCCGCTTTTGTGCTTGTTTATCACAAAAAGGGTTTATACTGCATCCACAGCGCTGTCTTTTAAAGCGGATAAATTGCGCATGCTTTGCGGACATGCTTTAGGAAAAAGGAAATTAGGTTTCACCAAAAAAGCTGCACATAAACGCCTTCAAAAGTGCGCTTTTATCTGCAGGTTAAGGCGCTCCCAATGTCGAGAGAGAGAGAGAGTGAGAGCAAGAGCAAAGTTTTCGAATTTCGAAAAACAAAAATACTCTCAGTGGGGAAAGTAAATTTTCGGCACAATCTGCATCCTCCACGCTTCTTTCCAGCACAGTACAAATGCGCAGGTTTTTGCGGACATGTAGTACAAAAAAAGAAATGAGCTTTCCACAAAAAAAATGCGCATAGAGCTTCAGACGTTGCGCATCATCACGAGGGTTTCAGCGCTGTTCTGACCCGCTGGGCTTAGATTATAAGAAAACGTAAACATAATCATATGTCAATATAATTTTGTAGGAGTAAAAGTAAAAACGTAATTTCATATATTTTGTATTCAGCAATATAAGTACATGTGTGTGAATGAAATATATAGTAGTGCTTAGTATGAACATATGTTCTTATTGTTAGAATATTATCTTAGTATAATACAATAAAATAGAATAAGGTGATACGTACCGTAAAGGTGTGTATCTCTTAACTATGTTTTATAATTGTTTGTTTTAGTATTTTATAGTGTAGAAGTGTATTCATTACACTAGTCTAACAGGCAGGCAACGATCGATATACGTATAAAATAATTAAAACGGAAACATGGCCTCCACAGTGAGCCGATACACAGCGACATTGAAATGATCGCTATGCTTGACGGTTTGTCGTTTATGACATAACGTCAGAAGGCAAGAAAGTCAACGCGTTTTTTTGAGCTAAAATAAACAGCTCAAATGCCTGCTGAAACATAAAATCGGCGGCAACTTAAATGTATGTCAATATTTTACTTGGCTCACCACTTTTGTAATAAGCTAAATAAAATTAGTCAGAGTGTGGGCAACTATGTGTGTATCAGATTGCAAAGCGACAGAGTGTCGCTGGATAGCTTGAAGAGCTGCAGATAGAGGAATGGCGTAACTGATGGTCCCACCACAATACTCCCCCCTAGCGCTTAAGGCGCGATACAGCAAATCTCTGAGGTCTGCAAATTCTTCTACCGCTTTGTGTATGGACCGGCGATGAAAACTGGGTAAACTTCTTCGATTGTCTATATGGCAACGCAGCTTTTGCGTTGGTTCTTCCACCAGTCTGTTGCATATTTCGTGTAGCCATTGTTTTGGGTGCAACGAGATCCACCGGCGGGTCGGAAAGTGTCACGAGCTTTCTTTGACGATTGTGCGCGAGCATTACATGTCCCGCGCTGTCTAACGGTGGGTCGGAAAATGTCACGACCTTTCTTTGACGATTATGCGCGTGCGTTGCATGCCCCGCGCTGTCCAACTGTGGGTCGGGAAATGTCACGATCTTACTTTGACGGCTGGTTTAGGGATGATTTTGTTCGAACTCGTCTAGCACTTTAAGTATAAATGCTGCTTTAAGCCTGTCAACCGAGATTTTTGCTGTTTTGCTCTTAACGCTGATAGTAAAATATTTGTCGTTTCTATCGACGACTTCATTAGGACCATCGTAACGTGGCAGAAGTGGGCGTTGGACCTTGTATTCTCTAATAAATACGTGAGTGCTGTAAAGTAGTCCTTAAGTTCGTTTTGGACGAACACCTTTGGCCAGTCATGATGTCTCACCGTTGCTGGAGCTATCTTTCGCATCGCCTCGAGCAGCTCTATTATGAAAGCAGCTTCGCCAAACTTTCTAGGCGAAGGCGCGAGGAACTCAACCTGGATTTTCAAGGTCTGAGCAGGAAAATGAGCAGGAAAGAATAAAGAAAGTGAAAAGAACCATGCCAGAGCCCGGATGCGAACCAGGGACCTCTGAGTTGGTAGTCTAGCGCACTCTCCACTAGACTACAAAGGCCGACGAAATTTAACTTATCTGAATGTGTTATTACAGTCAGTCCAGCTAGTATTCATCATTTTCTGTTGCTTCTAGAAATTGAGTTTTATGATTTTATCTCTTATCAGCCAATTAAAAATGTATTTAACTTTAATTCTTGTAATTTCAATGTATTAACTAATTTATTTAATGAAATTAATTGGTCAAATTTATTTCATAAAAAAAAACACCGGAACTTGCTTTGATATTTTCAAAACTAATACTGTAAATATTTGTGAAAACAATATTACTCGAGTTGTACAGAAAAACCACAATCTGCCGTGACATACTAATGGCCACAAAAAATTAAAAAATTTCGTAATAAATTTTTTTTAAACTTTTTAAATCTCCGAAACGATAACTGTTTCAAACTCAAATACGAGCATTAGTTTAGCGAGGGAGCTTAGTTTTTTAAATAAATTTTTATACAAGCAACACATAGCATTGAAACTAATATAATTTCAAACCCAAAAACATTCTGGAACTATGTTCAATCAAAAAGAAATGGATCGCCGATTCCGTCTTCAATGTCATTTAATGGCAGCTAGTCTTCCTCAACAGTGGATACTGTGAATCTTTTTGCAGATTATTTTAAATCACAATATGATGACGATGACTCGTGGTATGATAGCTCCCTGTTTGAAAATATTGATAAAAGCTTCGATTTTGGATCTATCGTATTGTCAGTTGATGATATTTTAAGTTCATTGTCAAACTTTAAAAGTTCCACAAAGTCTAACAGCGATGGGTTGTCCTCAATTTTATTAATTAAGTGTGCTTCTGCATAAGCTAAACCGCTTTGTATGATTGGTAATAGTTCTCTGTCTTCTGGATCTTTTATCGAGCCTTGGAAAATTACAGCTATTACTCCAATCTTTAAAAGTGGTCAAAAAACGATATAACCAACTATCGGCCCATATCTAAACTAAACAATGTTTCTAAATTGTTTGAGTCAGTTATCAAACCTAAATTTTATTTTATTGCTAAGCGACACATTTGCCTTGAACAGCACGGGTTTGTACCTGGGAAGTCTACAGTGACTAACCTTTCGCTTTTTTCAAATCATATCATTTCTTCTTTAGAATCGGGCACTCAAGTTGATGTCTTATATACAGATTTTTCGAAAGCTTTCGATAAAGTTTCCTATAGGGCGTTAATTGCTAAGCTTGGTAAAATGGGGTGCCACTCCGCTTTCTTGAAATGGATTATGTCATATCTTAGTGGTAGATGATGCTACGTCTCAATTAGTAACACTCAGTCATATTGCTTTAAAGCGTATTCAGGTGTTCCTCAGGGTAGTATTTTAAGCCCTTTGCTTTTTGTACTTAATATAAATGATATAAAAAATTTTTTCGATACTCTTAATTCCTTCTGTATGCTGATGACATGAAATTTTTTGGAAATATAAAAAATCTGACTGACTCTGTATTATTGCAAATTGACCTCAATAATGTCTTTGTCTAGAGTCTTCAAAACGGGTTACCGCTTAACATTGAAAAATGCCAAGTATCATTTAATAAATCTAAAAATTAATTAATGACTTCCTAAACAATCGCCAATGTCCCACTGCAAAATGTAAACTCAATTTCTTAGATCACCTAAACTTTTTGCTTCGTAAAGTTTATTCCCTTCTTGACTTTATCCGTAGGAATACTCAAGAGTTCAAGGATCCTTATACAATCAAATCACTTTTTAATTCTTTTGTAAGGTCAATACTAGAGTATGCGTCTATCATTTGGAATCCTTTTTCATTATTTATATACAAGAGCATTCATTATTTTAGGCTGAAAAAAGTGCAGAACAGGGCTTCTAAATATATGCTTCGTTGCACTAGTTTTTACTCAAACTTACCCTCGTATAATGTTCGTTGTTTGTTATCAGGATTAAAAACACTTGAAGTAAGGAGGAAAATAAGTTCATTAATGTTTATACAGGGTCCGCCATCTAACGTTTTTTTTTCAACTAGTGCTTATTTCGTGAATGGTAACACTTAGCTCATGTCTGATTTGACAGATAATTAGTTTTATCCTTCCGCTGATATAAATACAACGCTGGGAAATATTGCGACATTACTTTGAAAATCATGGTAATGTTGCAGATTGTGTGCGAAAATTGCGTATGGATTTTGAAAGAAGAGAAGCACCGTCAGCTCCGTATGATCGTTATCTTGTGAAAAAGTGAAAGAAACTGGCATCCTCATCGATAAACCAAAGCGTGAAAAGCCAAAAACAGTGCGTACACCCGAGAATATTGCTGCTGTGGCAGAAAGTGTGCGTGAAGCCCCATCAACATCAATTCACCGTCGTTCTCAACAATTGAACACTTCGGAGACATCATTGAGACGAATTTTGCATAAAGACCTTGGTATGACGCCATACAAAGTCCAATTGGTTCAGGAGTTGAGGCCAACTGACCACCCAATGCGTTTTTTAAAAAAAAAACAACGTTATTTGGCGGACAAAGGGTATGATATTGTCTGGTGTAATATTGATGACTCCTCATTATCAGAATTAATATACCTCCAAGGTACATAGTTGCGCTATTTTAAAATGGTTTTATATCAAATACCACAGAACGAATTACGCTTTAAATGAACCAATAACTACATCTTTGTGTTTATATAATGAATTGTCTTTAAATACGTTTTCAATTTCTCATTTTAAAAATCTTCATTTAAAAACTTTTTTACTAGTTTATTTTAATTAAATTTATAGCTTCATGCAGCTTTTTATTAGTTATATAAATTATTTTTAATATGTTTTAATGTCATTATAATTAATGTTTTATCTACTTTCTAGTCTGTAAGGATTTTTGTCATCCAAAAACTCAATAAACTAAACTAAACAAAAAAAAATATATATTACAATTAAAACAACTGTATGATGATTAGATTTTAACAAAAATTATTTTGGACAGGAGCACAGCATGTATCTAAAATAAGTTTATGTCGACACTTTGATTTAATAAGGTTTTGAATATAAAATATTCTCTCTACGCAAACGGATGAGTGTGACAAAAACAATACGATTTAGAAAATTCTATATATATTTTTAAAACAAATATATCGAGTTCATTTTTAATCGTGTTATTTTATTCTGAAAATTTTTTAACTCTGAAATATTGAAATAGTGCAGAAATGAAAAGGCACGTGCCTTAAGTGCTGCCTGATCTTGAAAGTGCCGAAGAAAGCACAATTGTGCGTACCTTTCCATCCCTGATGCACACTCTAACAGTGAGCGCCAACTCAACAGGGCACTCTGAGCGAGAGAGTCATCAGTCAATACATCGAATATAGGCCGTTAAATCAAAGGATGAAAAGGTAGGTACAATTGTACCTTTTCAGACGTTTTTGACCTTAAAGGTACATTAGGTGCAATCGCTTCAATTAGGAACGAATTTTTCAACAAGTACCTAAAAATTCATTTTTGTTGATTTTCTATGATTTAAATACAAATTCTAAATGTTTGATAGCTTAAATCATACTTGATTTTCAATACAAATTCTAGTTATTTGATAGTTTAAAATCGTGTATTGAACTTTAGGTCAGGATAGAACAATTAATTGTTCTAACGAATTTTTCCGAAGAACCACAACAACGTTTTCAATATGAAAAGGAAAACATCACTAGCTGATTTTATTGCAATTTCGGCCCTGCTACAGGCTTCATCAGAAATCTATGTGATACGCCGTGCAAGCGCATTAGCGCTCTACACCAAAGAGGCGACGAGATTTAAAGTGTCCATTTCTCAGTTTTTCTCCCCTTAATATTTTCCTGTTTGTTGTTGTATTTTTGCTTTACTTTAGTTTTTGTGCTTATAATATAATATGAAGTCCAACAGTCTATTGGAAGTCTTCCACTAACAAAGCATGGTTACTGAAGTTGTTTTTAGAAGTTGCTTACATATTTTCAGTCAGTTTCTGTTTTAGGTCGTGCTCTACCAATAAAAGTTTTTAAAAAGTTTTTAAACTATCAAACAACTTGAATTTGTACTAAATAATCAAGTATGATTTCAACTATCAAGCATTTACAATTTGTATTTAAATCATTGAAAATCAACATAATATATAACAAGAAAACTTTAATCAAATGGTAGAGCACGACCAAAAATAGAAACTGCCTGAAAATATGTCAGCAAAATCTAAAAACATTTTCAGTAACCATGCTTTGTTAGTGGAAGACTTCCAACAGACTCTTGGACTCCATAATAATAACAAAAGCATAAAAACTAAAGTAAAGCAAAAATACAACAACAAACAGTAATATATGAAAGGGAGAAAAACTGAGAAATTGGCACTTAAAATCTCATCGCCTCTATGGTGTAGAGCGCTAATGCGCTTGCACGGCGTATCACAATAATTTCTGATGAAGCTTGTAGCAGGGCCGAAATTGCAATAAAATCAGCTAGTGATATTTACCTTTTTATATTGAAAACGTTGTTGTTGTTGTTTCTGTGGGAAAATTCGTTAGAACAATTAAAGCCTGTAGCAGGGCCGAAATTGTAATAAAATCCGCCAGTGATGTTTTCCGTTTCATATTGAAAGCATTGTTGTTTTTTCTTTGGAAAAATTCGTTAGAACAATTGATTGTTCTAAAATTATCTAAAGCTCATTAAACGACATAGAAAATCAACATAATAATTAACAAGGTCATATAGAAAACTTTAGTCAAATGGTAGAGAACGACCAAAAACAGAAACAGCCTGAAAATATGTCAGTAAAATCTAAAAAAAGGCTTCAGTATCCATGCTTTGTTAGTGGAAGACTTCCAACAGACTGTTGGACTCCATAATAATAACATAAACATAAAACTAAAGTAAAGCAAAAATATATGGTTATTAATAATAACTCATAAAATTAGTTAATTCGGCAAATTGTTTATCAATAATAACTCATTAAAGTATGCTAACTCGTAAGAGTTTTATTTACACAATATTTACAGATTTTATAAAAACATGCAGCAGATATGCTTCAGAACTACGGCCCATGCCACCATAGCGCATTAAAAATGCACTGCAACGCTATACATATTGTAGCTATACAAGCGTCGCAAACACACACATAGAAATAACCACTCAATCTACGTTATTCATTGCTTCCAAATAATATAAATAAACGCTAGCGATCAACGACGCTGGCATTTATAGTCATCCGACTCGTCATCAGCGATAATGGCGCTACGAACGGAGCGATAAAGAAAACGCTGACATTGCGCATGCCACTACTTGCTGGCGACTCGATGACCTGCGTATTAGGTAGCTAGTGAAGTGTTTCGTGTTATTCCATAGTTAATAACGCGTTTGAAAAGCAAGGAAAAAAAAAACATTTATTTTTATATAGGTCCTGCCTAATTGGTTGCCGGCGAAGTTCGCAACTGGCGCTATTTTTATTTTTATTATATTTGCAGCCGTTCACTATAAAAAGTGCAGAGGCTTAAAAGTTTAAGTTGGCAGCTATTAAAGCTCAAGACTTATTATAAATGAATTAGAAGGCAGCTTGTTAGAAGCTCAAATCTAATTAACTTTATTTTTATTTTGTTCGTTCTTTTATAGTGTGTATAACAGTATTTTGTCTTAAAACTAGTTAACAATTGTTTTTGTATTTAAGAAGTTAACACCCAGCGGAAAATAAAATTGCGCATCAAGAAACTGCGCATTTTTGCCCAACCTGGGAATGCTGTAAGGATGCGCATTTCATGTGTCCTTAAAAGCAGTGAGGAAGATGCTGTTGTTTTTGCGAGTTATTTCGAACATTGCTCAAATTCGGTCATCACGAGAGAGGGAGTAATAATGGTGTCTCTCAATTTCATTGAAAAAAAATACGAAAGTGGAGAATATGATTTGAAATTAATTGCGTACGATCGATTGGTTCGAAATTCTTTTGTTTTAGTTGACAGCGAACTATCCCCGTACGCGTGTGTATAAAAGTGTTTTTTAATGTATTTTTTTTTTATTTATAAGCTGTTAAAGCCTGTAAAAGCTGTGGAAAAGGTAACTATAAAATGAAAAGAACAATTTGTGGAGTAAGCGATAGGCAAATGCGACGGCTAGTTGCAAGGGAAGCACAGAAGCAATGGGACTCGACTTCTGAAGAAGTAAATTTATGTAGTGTTTCTGACAACAATGTTTCTGAAATCAATGTAATGGCAGACGAAGATCAAAATGATGTCGAACTTATATCAGATGATATAAACCATTGCATTGAAACCGATACAAAATCTATATCGGATGAAATTAGAGGGTGGTGTGTTGAACACAAAATACGAAGGCAAGCTTGCAATGATGTATTAAAAATATTTAAAAACGCAGGTGCTGATGTGCCGTTAACAAGAAGAACATTGCTAGGGACTAAATTACAACAAATTAATATAATATCAGTTCCTCCAGGAAACTACTTTCATTTCGGTTTGAAAAAATCAATTGAAATGTTGAACCTTTCTTTTTTTGAAATATGCAATGTGTTGCTTATTGATGTCGGCATTGATGGATTGCCTTTGTATAAGAGTTCGGGGACTCAACTCTGGCCAATTTTGGGTGCCATTTCAAAAAACGCTAGCATAAAGCCATTTTTGATTGATGCTTATGTTGGCACAAAAAAACCGGAAAATATTAATTGCTTTTTATTACCTTTTGTTGATGAAATAAAACATTTAAATAAAGAAGGGTTAATTATAAATGGACAAATTGTACACATTAAAATAAATGCCTTTATTTGTGACGCTCCCGCTAGGGCTTTTGTGGCAGGGACTGTAGGTCACACAAATAGTAACGGTTGTTCTAAATGCAATCAGACTGCCACAGTGAAAAGTAGAAGGTTAACATACGCTACATCCATTTCTTCACTTAGAACAGATGAAGATTTCAGATTGCGAGTAGATAAATATCATCACTCAATGAACTTTTGGGAGAATAGCAATATTTTAGAGGAATTAAACATAGGCATGGTATCACAATTTCCTTTGGACGTCATGCATCTTATAGATTTGGGGGTAACAAAAAAAATTTTAATAAGTATTTGGAAGAATAATCATTTATGCCGAAAACTTAATAATATTCAAAAAGAAAATTTAAATTCCATACTTTTATCATTCAAAAGTCATATTCCCAAAGAGTTTTGTAGAAAACCACGTTCATTTGACGATCTTTGCAGGTGGAAAGCTGTCGAATTTCGGCAAATAATTTTATATACCGGCATTGTCTTATTTAAAGATATTTTAGATAAAGATTTATATTATAACTTCTTATTGCTTCATTCCATGTACCGTCTTATTTCTTGTCCCAGAAGTTGCCAAGGTAATTTACCATGTTCTCAAGAAATTGCTGAAATTTTTGTAGAAAACTACAAGACTCACTATGGTGAAAATAAAATATCTTACAATGTCCACAATATTTTACATATCTCTGAATGTGTGAAAAAGTTCGGTGTTGTTGATAGTTTCTCGGCATATAGATTCGAAAATTTTATGCAAACTTTAAAAGCAGACGTTCGTCAACCAACAAAAATCTTAGAGCAGCTCAATAACCGGGAGTTAGAAAAATATAGATTCCAAAAATCCACAAATCAAAAACATGGACCAAAAAACTTAACATCATCAAAAATAAATTGCTCCGAAATATACTGGAACTATTATCATGATTTATATTTTCTTAGTGGCAGTGCTCCAAATAACTTTTGTTACATCAAACCATTATTGCCTATTAAAATTTTAGGATTTAGCACAGAAGAAGGACATAACTTTATATTTGGACAAAAATTTGTAGAAGTAACAGACTTTACAGTCATCAGTAGCTTTAGGAATTAGTTTTGCGAAAAAACTAGATGATAATAAAGAAAAGTTCAAAATGACTGATGTTTTATGCAAAGTTGTGGCATTGCCTTATAAAGATGGACTGGTATTAATTCCTATTCTCCATCAAGGTAAAATAGTTTAAACCTTTGTTTTTCACAATAGCCCGTAAATGATAACGATAACAACAACATAAACGAAACAGCCATCTATATACTTTTTTAAGCCATCGACACCGACAAAATTATCTTTACCAACAACAATTAGTATTTTATTTATTTTCTCTTGATATTATTAATATTTTTTTTTGTCAAAATTTTTATATCTTCAGGTTTTTTGTAAAAAATGAAAAGACACGGGATTCTCTTCAACTTCTCCAGTGAAAATGATAGAGAAAACGACAAATTCAGTCAGTTAAATAAAAAAAACAACGATCTGGGTAAATTTCACTAACTAAAATAGTTAAGGAGGGTGTTTGAGTAAGACACCGTTTTTTAAAAATATTTATTGAAAATTATTATAGAAAATGAAAACAAAGCTCTCAAAAAACAAAATGAAAAATTAGAGAAGGATATTCGCAACGAGAATTTCCAAATAAAAAAAACTCTGGAAATGGAAAATCAAATATTAGCTAAGCACAGCGTTCTACTACAAAAACTAGTTGACGCAGCTTTTCCAGCAAATGAGGATTTAGAAATTTTCCCTTTAAAATCGGAAGCTGAGTTGGAAGAAATCGAGGAAAAAATTGACTCTTTCGATAAAGTGAAGTTGGTAAGTAATTTTGACAGTAATTAAATTATGTGATCTCGTAAGTTTAACATTATATTTGTTTATTTTCAGATAAACTACATCAAAAGATTTGTTGGCAATTCTTTTAATATTTCAAAATGTGTGCCACTGTTTTTTACCAAAGAGTTTTTGCTGAAGGTAAACTGGGACGGATATCAAAAGAAATTACGCATAAAATCATTAAAAATATTCAGTAAATATGTTTTTGGTAAGTAACTTTTTATATATTTTTCTAGATTTCTGAATTCTTTATAATTATTTTTATTGTCTTATTATTCTCTTAGTCGTCATGAAATCAAATAAAAATATTTGATAACCTTTGCTACCTACCCCGCTCAGCATACTTTTTTAATCAATTAAATATTATAAATTATTATAAATTTTTCGTTTCAGAAGCAGTCAAATCAGAGAAACTCGGTTTTATCGATTTCGAAGCTGCCATGCGAAAGGGGTTTCGCAATGCAAAAAACAACATTTATAAACACCAAAAATCTGATCCTGCCGACGCATCTTCGTCGCAAAAAAATTAAAATAAATTAAAAAAAATTTTTAAATTATGTTTTGTCATCTTTTCTTTCTTGTAATTCTTATTTATGATATGTGCAACAAAAATTTTAATAAAACATATATATTGGAGTTAAAACAAATTATTTATTGAAGGAAAAAATGTAAACTACTAAAGGAAATTTCGATAATTTGCGCTTTGTTGGTTTTGCGCTGCATTTTTCTTGCGTTCGCAAAATATGCGCATGCGCAGAGTGAAACAAACGAAACCTTCAAATTTTTTAAATTTCAAAATAAATAACGCTTAACGGCGACGAAAAGTAAATAAAAGAAAAACAATATTTACAGAGGCATGTGTTGTTGTTGTTTTCTGAACTTTTCTTTGCCGCCAACTGCTAGCCGCTTTTGTGCTTGTTTATCACAAAAAGGGTTTATACTGCATCCACAGCGCTGTCTTTTAAAGCGGATAAATTGCGCATGCTTTGCGGACATGCTTTAGGAAAAAGGAAATTAGGTTTCACCAAAAAAGCTGCACATAAACGCCTTCAAAAGTGCGCTTTTATCTGCAGGTTAAGGCGCTCCCAATGTCGAGAGAGAGAGAGAGTGAGAGCAAGAGCAAAGTTTTCGAATTTCGAAAAACAAAAATACTCTCAGTGGGGAAAGTAAATTTTCGGCACAATCTGCATCCTCCACGCTTCTTTCCAGCACAGTACAAATGCGCAGGTTTTTGCGGACATGTAGTACAAAAAAAGAAATGAGCTTTCCACAAAAAAAATGCGCATAGAGCTTCAGACGTTGCGCATCATCACGAGGGTTTCAGCGCTGTTCTGACCCGCTGGGCTTAGATTATAAGAAAACGTAAACATAATCATATGTCAATATAATTTTGTAGGAGTAAAAGTAAAAACGTAATTTCATATATTTTGTATTCAGCAATATAAGTACATGTGTGTGAATGAAATATATAGTAGTGCTTAGTATGAACATATGTTCTTATTGTTAGAATATTATCTTAGTATAATACAATAAAATAGAATAAGGTGATACGTACCGTAAAGGTGTGTATCTCTTAACTATGTTTTATAATTGTTTGTTTTAGTATTTTATAGTGTAGAAGTGTATTCATTACACTAGTCTAACAGGCAGGCAACGATCGATATACGTATAAAATAATTAAAACGGAAACATGGCCTCCACAGTGAGCCGATACACAGCGACATTGAAATGATCGCTATGCTTGACGGTTTGTCGTTTATGACATAACGTCAGAAGGCAAGAAAGTCAACGCGTTTTTTTGAGCTAAAATAAACAGCTCAAATGCCTGCTGAAACATAAAATCGGCGGCAACTTAAATGTATGTCAATATTTTACTTGGCTCACCACTTTTGTAATAAGCTAAATAAAATTAGTCAGAGTGTGGGCAACTATGTGTGTATCAGATTGCAAAGCGACAGAGTGTCGCTGGATAGCTTGAAGAGCTGCAGATAGAGGAATGGCGTAACTGATGGTCCCACCACAATACTCCCCCCTAGCGCTTAAGGCGCGATACAGCAAATCTCTGAGGTCTGCAAATTCTTCTACCGCTTTGTGTATGGACCGGCGATGAAAACTGGGTAAACTTCTTCGATTGTCTATATGGCAACGCAGCTTTTGCGTTGGTTCTTCCACCAGTCTGTTGCATATTTCGTGTAGCCATTGTTTTGGGTGCAACGAGATCCACCGGCGGGTCGGAAAGTGTCACGAGCTTTCTTTGACGATTGTGCGCGAGCATTACATGTCCCGCGCTGTCTAACGGTGGGTCGGAAAATGTCACGACCTTTCTTTGACGATTATGCGCGTGCGTTGCATGCCCCGCGCTGTCCAACTGTGGGTCGGGAAATGTCACGATCTTACTTTGACGGCTGGTTTAGGGATGATTTTGTTCGAACTCGTCTAGCACTTTAAGTATAAATGCTGCTTTAAGCCTGTCAACCGAGATTTTTGCTGTTTTGCTCTTAACGCTGATAGTAAAATATTTGTCGTTTCTATCGACGACTTCATTAGGACCATCGTAACGTGGCAGAAGTGGGCGTTGGACCTTGTATTCTCTAATAAATACGTGAGTGCTGTAAAGTAGTCCTTAAGTTCGTTTTGGACGAACACCTTTGGCCAGTCATGATGTCTCACCGTTGCTGGAGCTATCTTTCGCATCGCCTCGAGCAGCTCTATTATGAAAGCAGCTTCGCCAACCTTTCTAGGCGAAGGCGCGAGGAACTCAACCTGGATTTTCAAGGTCTCGCCATAAACCATTTCCGCTGGCGACGTTCCGATATCCTCTTCAACGACGGAACGTAACCCGAGTAGAATTAGTGGCTAAATGTCGCACCAGCCACATCCACCAGCCACAACCAGGCACATGCCATCTTTAAATCATTCCATTGGCCTGTGGATGATATGGGGTGGTTCGATAATATTAGACGCCGAGCAGTGAATTAAGCTGGCGGAATTGGCCATATTCAAACTGCCTTCCCAGGTCAGTCGTAATTTTCATCTTAATTCCAAAACAAGCTACCCATCCCTATAGCAAGCTTCTGGCAACCGTCTGCGGTCATATCCGGTATTGGAATCTGGCCATCATGAATATCTGTCTATTATCGTCAGACAGTAACGATTTTCTCGCGAAATCGTGAGAGGCCCCACTAGGTCGATATTAATGTGCTCGAAACTTTCGCTCGGGTTGACGAACAAGCCTAGCTGTGATTTATTGTGTTTAATCACCTTGCTCCGCTGACAGGGAATACAACAACGTACAAATTCGCTTATGTCGGCCTTCATGTTTGGCCAAACAAATCTCTCTTTGATCAGCTTAGTTGTGGATTTGACACCTGGATGAGCAGCGCCATGAAGTTTTGTCATGACATCCCTGCACAGCTTACAAGGCACTAAGGGGCGGACTATACCACGCGATGTAAACGCAGTAAATGAAAACATCTGATTTAGGTATTTTCAATCGTCATTGAAATCGAAAGCGCCTTCTCGAGATCTTCGAAATCGATACAGGTCTCTACTGCTATCTGTTGTATGCGCGTAAGGGCGTCAGCCAGATTGTTGTTTTTGCCCAGTACGTGCCGAATGTTAGCCGAAGGTTCTGCTTGAAATCAAATGTTATCGGCTTGTAATCTGTATAAATAGCAAATTCTCGAATTTGAAGTGTTTGACTGTGTGATAAATTGCTGGTAGCTCCCTATCGTAAATGTTGTACTTCTTGTGAGGTTCCGTGAGTTTCTTTGAGTAGAAACAAAGTGACTGGCGTGCGTCGTCCAACGGCGAAACCAGAGGCGTCGACACTCAACGAAATTTTTGCCTAAGGTGCAGGATGAAAAAGCAAAGTGGCATTGGCAAGCTCTTCTTTGCAGTTTTTGAATGCGCCATTTGTTGACGCAGACCATGACAATGGCGTTGTGTCATTTATCTTATTGCCGATTATCATTGCTTGCAAAATCGCCTGAGTGGCGGCCGTGTTCGGGATAAAACGACGGTAATAAATCAGCATGCCTAAGAATCTCTTTAGTTCTTTTGCCGTTTTCGGCTTGCTGAAATCTCTAATTGCATGCACTTTTTCGTCGGCCGGCTTGATATTTTTCAAGCAACAATTTGCCGTGAATGCGTTTCATGCTGCTGAAGGCTCTCAAAGGCTACGCAAATATCATCAACGTACACGAAGGCGTAGGGCGATTCGACTGCCAAAATTTGGTTAAGTGCCGCTGAAAAGTTTGAGCCACATTTCTTAAGCCGAAAGTCATGTACTTAAATTGGTACAAACCCAAAGGCGTTGTAATTGCCGTTTTCGGGACGTCGCACAGTACTTTGTCTCATAAGAATAAATCAAGATTTTTGTTGTGGCAGATCCTAACACAATTGGTACCGTTTTTTTGGAAATACTTCCACTAAGAAGAATCCTTGAACAATTTTTGTAGACTCTACAGCTCCTTAAAGTCAACCATTTTTATGCATTTTGATTGTTGTGGAATATTTGATTTTGGACATCCTGCAAAGAAAAAATTGCTGTAAACGCAATTTTTTCCCGATTCTTTGTTTTTTGATTTTATTTCAAGATTAATATTGTTAAAATAAATCAATTTTAATAAATTTTAAATTAAGCTAAAACTAAAAATATGAAAATTGTCCAAAAATAAAATTTTTTTTTAAATATTTTTCAAAAATTTGCAATTTTTGAGAGAAAAATAAAAAAAACATCAAAAAACATCTCTTTAATTTTTTTAATATATTTTAATATACATATTTATCTTTCAAATTCTAAAATTTGATATCCGCCTGCGTCCGCCCTTCGGAGTTATCGCGTTTTGAAGAATAGTCTAAAAATCATATTTTCTTTTAAATAATGGAAATTAGTAATTTGCACATCTTACAAAGAAAAAATTGCCAAAATTGCAATTTTGGCCCAATTCTTTTTATTTTTGATTTTTCTTCAAGATAAATACTGTATAAATAAATAAACTTTAATATGTTTAAAATTTATCTGAAAGTAAAAAAATTAAAACACGCCAAAAAAATATATTTTCTTGTAAATATTTTCCAAAAATTTCCAATTTTTGAGAGCAAATTAAAAAAAAAACAACAACAAATATATTGTTATTTATGTATTTTTCTCTCAAAATTTCAAAACATATTAACCTTTTTTTATCCGTATTTTAGAGTTATCGTATTTTGAAAAATGGTCAAAAAATCATATTTTCCTCTAATAAACGTAGCATGTAGTGAGGAGTTTACTCCTTTGAAATGTAAACAAACATATTTATGGGTGACTAATTTCGAAAATGACGTCCAAATGAAGTCCATTTTTTTTAATAATCGTTTTCATTAGGTAAAACACTAGTATGTTTATTTCTATTAAATCATTAAATGTTTACTTTTAAAAAAATTATGACTTAGATCATTTTTAAAGTAATCTGTATGAATTGTACTCTACGCTCAAAAGTAAGACGTATCAGTTTGCAGAAATTTGTTTTTTTTAAGAGGTTCTTTAAATAGGACTCTTGCTTATTATGTTTGTAAAAGTAATTGGAGTATGAAAATCTATTGTAAAAGTTGTAAAAGTAAAAGTAAAAGTAATTGGAGTATGAATTGTTTTGTAATTGTTTGTTAAAATGCTGCTATTAAATACAGGTTAAAAATAAATAATGACTATTTATGTTAAAATGTAGGGCATTCTCATGCTTACTAATGCCAACATATTTGTTTTTACCGTATTTTTCTCAGCGAAAACATTACAAAGATTTTATATTTAAAATGCCAATAAATATTACTAATAACGATTTATTTTATTGTTGGATTTCTGCCGGTCCACGCAATAAATATTTGTTTTTGAAGTCATTTGTTAAAGATAAAATTTGTAAAATCCCATACAGTGAAGAAATAATTGATGAAAATATTAAGTTTTTTATATTGCAATTGGAAACGAAGTGGAAACAGTGTGGATATAGTAAAAGCAAGCTTATTAAAAAGTATTCCAATTGGTTAAGTGCCGAAGCAATTGTTATTTCTGATCCAAATAATGTACGCAATTAAAAATAAAATTTAATATTAGCGCAGTTAAAAATAAAGTTTACATTTCAGCAACTAATCACAAGTCGCGGAAGGCCTGCAAAGGAGTTCCATTTGTTATCAGAACAAATGAAAAAAAGGAAAGTAGCTCACTTATTATCTGATTATTCTGAAGACGAATTACAATATGCATCAGAACTTGCTTCAAGAAAAAATAATCATGGTCAAAATTGTCTATCAGTACAAATGGCTTTGTCACTGTACTTAGATTTGGATTTCTCGGAAGAAAAATATAATATTCTGCGCAACACTGTCAACGTCTATCATAAAAATTTATTTCCGAGTTTGTATGCGATACAAAATTTTAAGAAACGATTAGTACCATCTATTGAAGCTTCGGAAAGTACTGCAGAAGTTCGCTTACAACCACTTTTGCGGTTTACAGCTAAAAGTGTATTAGAGCTCTGTAAAGATGCAACAGATAAAATGACTCTTATTTGCAAATGGGGTATGGATGGCAGTTCAGGTCACAGTCGATACAAACAAAAATTATACTTTATTATACTTAATACTTAAATACCTATTTTTTGGCATATATTTTTTTTATTTTGTTTTTAATTTTTATTCTTTTAATCAATTAAACAAAAAATATTTAATTTAATAATACAAAGTGAATTTAGAATTACAAAAAATATTTTTTTTTTTGCAAAAACATTTTTTTTACATGAAAAGTAACATTTTCGTGAAAAAGTGCATATCAAACTATAAGCATATCATTTTTTTAAAAGAAGATATTGCCATAAAATTTTCAGTTTTAACAAGTTAAGACCTTAAAATTTTCAGAAATATATTTTTATTTTTTTTTTAAAAAGTTTTTATAATTTTAATATTTAATTGAAAATAGGAAAATTTCAGTTTTTTTAATTTTTAAACCTAATTTATGGCGTAAATACTTAAAGTTCATAAAATCTGATTTCGTAAAGATCGAACAACTCCTTGTATTTATTCCTCACTTTTGTATGGGCTCAAAGTACTGTGCGTCGGCTGGTTCTACCGGTATTTGGTGACATGCTCTTTGCAGATCGATGGTGGAAAAAAATCTTCTTTTCATGGAGTATGTGCGTGAAATCTTGCATATACGGAATTGGATAGCAGTCAGGCAGAGTTCTCTCGTTGAGTGTCCAGCAAGGACGCCAGGAACCATCTTTCTTCACCATATGCAACGAACTGGCCCAATTGTTGTCAGACGGTTCGCAGATACCACTCTCTATCAGAAACTGGAACTTTACTTTTGCGGTCTCAAGCTTGTAGGGAGCTAAACGTCGAGGGCGCATGTGTAGGAGAGCTGTTGGTCACGATGTGATGCATTACACTTGACCGAGAAACACTGTCGCGTGACGGTAATGTCTTTGTATTGCGCAAGAATACTGGCAAAAGGATCATTTATATTGAAAATAAAAAGGGTGGGCTTACCCTTCTGTGCTGCTACGCCTGATATCTGCTGGCTGGTTTCACCATCGACCAATGTGCTGTTACGCATGTCGACGAGTAGCCCAAATTTCTGCAGGAAGTCGGCTCCGATGAGCGGGAATTTAACGTCCGCTATTATGAAGTCCCAGGTGAACCTCCTTCGAAGTCCTAAATCCAAGGAGACACTCTTAGTACTGAAAGTTGCTGTTCACGCCACTGGTGGACGCCCGGCGCTAGCGCGGGAGTGTCGCTTACTCTTCTTATATTTGTTTACTCTTCTTATATTTCCTTTTGGGCAGCGCTTCTCGCTGCCTTGTTTTAAAACTCTGTTTAGCTTTAAGATCACAAATAAAACAACGTTTGTACAATTCGCTTCGAATTCTTCGTGTTTTTAATTTCAACCGAATTTCCCCAGTTTTTATTAAAAACCATTAGTTTTCCCCACCCCGCTATAATCTAAAAGTTACATGGTCCTTCGCGAGCAGGTTTTAAAAAAAAAATAATAACTAGAACAAAAACAATAAAAACAAAGTGCCGCGAGTGCATCAATTAATTAATTAAAAATTAATTGAAGAAAAAAAAAACATTGCAAAAACAGTGCAAAACATTTAATAATAACAAACAAACAAACAAAAAATTTAATTGGCACCAGCATCAACAGCAGCAGCAGCAGCAACATCAACAGAATTGGAAGATCATCAACTTCACCTAATATTATCAAATTTTTGAGGAAAAATCCAGGTGAGTGTTTTTATTCCAATTAATAATTTTGTTGTTTAAATAAAATAAGAGATAAAAGTGACTTTTTAAAAAAATATAAATTCACTGTTGGATTTATATCTCCTTAATCGCCTACTTCATAAATTAAACGCTAGTGAAAATAAAAGTCGTTTTTTTAAAATTTATTAGACGCGGTTCGGTTCGATTGAATTGTTTATTCGTTAACAATTTAAATAAAATATCTTGTCTAAAGGTATAAGTGCATACGCACATATATATATTAAATACTTGCAATTGCATATAAGCTCTTTAGCGGCAAGTTAAAGTATATATGTGCGCAAATAGCTTTAGTTAAAAAGTTTGTTGACCTAGTCAGCTGCGGTGAATTTTTTCCTCAATAAAGAAATATTAAAGTTTTTGTGCTCACGATCGATTTCTTATATAGAAGTCCGAAAATCGTTTTTTTTGTAAAAGTTACAAAAATAAAAATATCATTACACTGGGCTGTATTGATATTTTTAGAGCCGAAAATATATGAAACAAG
Source organism: Dichetophora obliterata (assembly GCA_963920525.1). Lineage (NCBI taxonomy): Eukaryota > Metazoa > Arthropoda > Insecta > Diptera > Sciomyzidae > Dichetophora > Dichetophora obliterata. Next base: position 14,551 of record CAWUBZ010000053.1, on the reverse strand, counting down.
AGTTTAAGCAGCCTTTCTGCACTCTTATCGTTAATTTTTGCGTTCCTCTTTGTGCGGTGTCCGCACTGATCGAAACCAAAATCGTGTCTTGTGCTTGTTATAATCAACCCTCACCTTATTTAAACAAGGTTTTGCTCTCTCACGCACTCACGATATTTGTTTGCGTTCAAAGCTAAAACTGTATCTCGTGACATTTGCGCTTGGTGAACAGCTCGTCAGCCGGCTGCATATAGTGGTAGTGAGAGAGTAAATAAGCCGCACAGTGGGTCTAAGGTGTCAATTGGCAACCAAAATTGACTTAGTCTATTTTCATTGGAAAATTGCACTGTGGGCTTGGCAAATTATTTTGCAAGCACAAATAACTTTACCCGAACATTAAAAAAAAAAAAATTTCAAATCAAAAAAAATTTAGGGAAAATTTTTTTTAGAGGAAAAAATATAAAAAAAAAACCTTACATTAAAAACAAAAAAAACTCATTGGTTTTATTATATTTTTGGATTTGATTATAAAATAAACAATTGGTTTATAAATAGAAAAAATATATAAATATAAAATTAAATATAAACAGCAATTACCTAAATTTTATTAACTTTTTATAAAAACTTAAAAGTGTTTTATTTATTTTTATTTACAATTTGTTGTCGCGATTCCTCATAGAGTAAATCAATTATCTTTAAAAAAAAAATTTTTTTTTTGTAGATTTTTTTTTACATTATATTTTAAACGGTTTTATTTTTAATTCTTTTTGTTGCTGTTGTTTGTTTCAGGTGTTGGAAGTAATTTGACCGTTCGTCAATTATTTTTTTTTTTGTGGTTTGCTAAAATTTTGAAAAAACCAAATACCACACAATTAAAATGTCGCAGTTAAAAATATTTATTCGTTTGTCCGATGCTTTAGTCGAGTTCGAAGCGGACTTTAATGCCGTCGAAACTCACGACGTTTTCTCACTGGAGGCTCAAAGTGATGAGCTAAAAGCCCAGTGGAGAAAAGTAAAGGCCGCATATGATGCCTGTTTGGAAAAAATATCCAGCGACGACGATTCGGATCTTGAATCAATAAAGAAAAAGTATTGCAGCTGCTACCATTCATATATACGAGTAGCAGGGAAAATTTCTGAGCTTTCTCAGAATAAGCCCTCGAAGCAAACACTTGCTTCAGAGCCGGCGGCGGCAATGGGCCACAGTATGCCTGTGCCACCATGCGATACAGAGGTTTTCAGTGGTGATTACCTCTCATGGCCGTCCTTCAGGGACATGTTTACGGCCATTTACATTATGAACTCGCAGCTAACGTCAGTGGAAAAACTTTTCCACTTAAATCAAAAAACACGTGGTGAAGCAAAGGAGATTGTAAGAAAATCTCCACTAACAAATGATGGGTTTGCTCAAGCTTGGCAAGACTTGTCTGACCGATACGAAAATAAGCGTATCATGGTCAACAGCCAGCTAAAGATTTTATTCAATCTACCCCATGTGCCAAAAGAATCTGGCACAGAACTTAAAAAACTCCAGAGAGATATCAATGGTTGCATTTTTGCTCTAAAAATGCATAACATTGATATTAATAATTGGGATGCAATCTTTGTGTATCTGTGCTCAACAAGATTGCCAGAGGTTACGCTCTCCTTATGGGAGCAGTCCATTGTGAATAAACATGATATTCCAAAGTGGACAGATCTCGATTCTTTCCTCACAAGTCGGTTTCAAACTCTTGAAACCGTGTCTGATATTCGCAGCTCTACCGGCGCAATACCCAGACAAACATCTACCTCTTCCTCCTCCAACTCAAAACAAAACCAGAGCAATTCATCTGGTAAAAAGGTAAATAATTACCAAATTAAAATTACTTCGGCAAATTGTAAGCTGTGCACTTCAGAACAGCATGCACTTCGCTTTTGTCCCCAGTTTTTGAGAATGGATGTTAGTCAACGGCTATCAATGGTGAGAAAACACAAGTTTTGTCTAAACTGTTTAGCTCATTCTCATGAAGTGAAAGAGTGCAAGAGCCAATTTACGTGTGTGATGTGCAAGCAACGTCATAACACGCTCTTGCATCGAGACTCAGCTCCGCCCCAATCGCCTGCTTCGAGCACTGACTCAAGTAGTTTGAGCTCTCGATCCAACCCCCCGGGCTCTAACACGCAGTCACACTCTACACTTATACAGTCCACTAGCAATGACGTTCAGTGCTTCGCTACCAGTACCAAACACGTATTGCTTGGTACAGCAATGGTGACCGTATGTCATCTAGGATCTGCGTACACAACTAGAGCTCTTATAGACTCTGGCTCTGAAGGTACGTTCATATCCGAAAGGTTGCAGAAGTTATTGAAGCTACCCACAAGAGCCATCAGCGCTCAAGTTTCGGGGCTAAATAACGCAGTTTCAGCGCAAGTAACAAAAGCGTGTGAAGTTATTCTCAGTTCGCCTAGAAATAGGCAATTTCAAATTGAAGCTACAGCTTTTGTGCTGTCACGCTTAAGTGGGAATCTGCCATCTTGCCCCATTGATCCTTCTTTGTGCGACAGCTTACCAGATTTACAATTGGCTGACCCACATTTCTTCAGAAGTGATTAAATTGATGTACTTATCGGTGGCGATTTGTACCCCGCCATAATTCTCGATGGCATCAAGAGAAACATTCTTGGATCTCTTTTGGCACAAGAAACAGTGTTTGGCTGGATCTTTACAGGCCCTATGCCACGTAATGAGATAGCCAGCTTTACAACCTGCTTGAGCCATTACAGTGAAATTGCGATTGATCAACAAATCGAACGTTTTTGGGAGTTGGAGGAACTGCCTCAAAAACAATTTTTATCCCCAACTGATAAGTTTTGTGAGGAAAACTATCAGAAAACCACTAAACGTGATGATGCCGGTAGATATATAGTTACCCTACCATTTAAAAGTGAATTTCCTCATGACGTTAATCTCGGATTTTCTCGCGGGATCGCTTTCAAGCAATGGGCTAGAAGTGAAGCTCGTTTGAGAAAAAACCCTGAAATTAAGGCGCATTATGATGAAGTGGTGAGTGATTATCTCAACTTGGGTCACATGAAAAAGGTTTCACCCCCACCATTTGAAAGGTCGCCATCTCATTATTATTTGCCGCATCATGCGGTGATAAAGCCAGAGAGTACTACAACAAAAGTGAGGGTAGTATTCAATGCGTCGAGTCCCACTTCGAATGGGATCAGCTTGAATGATGTTCTGTATGCAGGACCAGTTCTTCAAGCTGATTTAACGCTGCTGGTTTTGAAATGGCGGTTTTTCAGATATGTTTTCAATGGTGACATCCAGCAAATGTACCGCCAAATACTGGTTGACCCAAAACATGCTGTTTTTCAACGAATTCTGTTTAGAAATTCACCTGACGATGAGATTCAGGATTATGAACTACAAACCGTAACCTTTGGGTTAAATTGCGCTCCATATCTCGCCATTCGAACCATGCTGCAATTAGCACATGATGTTCAACAGCAGTATCCGCTTGCTGCCAAAATTCTGCGAGATTTCACATATGTCGATGACGCTCTTGCTGGCGCTCATGACGTGGAAAGAGCAATAAAAGCTAGAAATGAGCTTATCTCTGCTTTAGGCTCTGCAGGTTTTACTATGCGAAAGTGGACTGCAAATGCGGCAAGCGTTTTAGACGGCCTACCTACAGAGCATCTCTTGCATGAGAACTTCTTAAAGTTAGAAGATGCAAGCTGCGCTAAAGCTTTAGGAATTCGTTGGAATGCCACTTCAGATTTGTTCTATTTTTCTGCCAAGCGTCTTGAGATAAAATCGTCATACACAAAACGTGAAGTATTATCTATGATAGCCCAGCTATTCGATCCTGCAGGTTGGCTGGCACCTATAGTGGTGACAGCAAAAATTCTAATGCAGCGCATCTGGTTGGATGAAATAGATTGGGATGAAGATCTCCCATTGCACAGTTTTCAATCGTGGCAAAATTTTTTGCTTGGTTATGAAAACATAAATAATATTCGCATACCACGGTTTGTTGGGTTTTCACCTGAATCCTATGTGGAGTTTCATGCCTTTTGCGATGCGTCTGAAAAAGCATACGCAGCGTCGATTTACATTCGTGTAAAGCAAAATGATTGTATTGTCAGTCATCTGCTTTATGCGAAAAGTAAAATTGCTCCAGTCAAGACGATCTCGCTACCTCGTCTTGAGTTATGTGGTGCAGCCCTTCTCGCAGATATGGTGGATTCTTTATTATCGCACCTTGAAATAGAAAGGCATCGCTTGTATTGTTGGACTGATTCTACAATAGTGCTTGCCTGGCTTTGTAAGCCCCCATGTTCCTGGACAACCTTCGTAGCCAATAGAGTTTCAAAAGTGGCAGAGAAGGTAGGAATTCACAACTGGTTTCATGTAGATACACATGAAAACCCTGCAGACTTAGCAACGCATGGAGTTACGCCATAAGAGCTAGTTGACAACGCTCTTTGGTGGCATGGACCTTCTTGGCTCACAATCGAACGGTCGGCGTGGCCAAGCATGGCTCCAGCCCCAGCTCTAGAAACTTCGCTTGAGCGCAAAGCTGTAAAAGTACACTTTGCATATTTTTCGAAATATGAAGACATTCTGGAGCGCTTTTCTTCCCTATCGCGCGGACTGAGAGTACTAGCTTACGTGTTTCGCTTTCTGCATCGCACCCATCCTAAACTTCGTGCATCATTTTCAAAAAAATCAGCATGTCTTGAAACGGCTGAAATTAAATTCGTGAAAACACGATTGGCAGTTCTATGTCAAAAAATAGCTTTTCCCAACGAATATCACTGTTTGGAAACTAACCAAATAATTGGAGCCAAGAGTCCCATTCTTGCTTTAAATCCCTTTCTAAACAACGACAATTTAATGCGTGTTGGTGGACGGCTCGCTTCGTCACCAATATTATCATATGATGAAAGGCACCCAATTATATTACCATATAATTGCCACTTTTCACGCCTTTTAATCCGTTTCGTCCATGAGATTTCACTTCATGGAGGGAATCAATTAGTGCTTCGACTTATTCGAATGCAATATTGGATCCCAAGGGCTAAAACTCTTATAAAACCAACTCTGCATAACTGCAAAACATGTGTTGTACACATGAAACGCCAAAGAACGCAAATAATGGCTGCGCTACCAGCCGAGCGAACTGTCATGTCACGGCCATTTGCTGCGACTGGCATTGACTTCGCTGGCCCATTCGACATAAAAAGCTACATAGGTAGATCTTGTCGAATCAGTAAGGGCTACGTTTGTTTATTTGTGTGCTTTTCTACTAAGGCAATTCATCTGGAGGCCACGAGCGATTTATCAACCGCTACTTTTCTAGCAGCTTTCTCTCGATTTGCTTCTAGGCGTGGCTGCCCAGCAAATGTGTACTCTGACAATGGTACAAACTTTGTCGGAGCCTCAAATGTCTTAAAAAAGGATTTTAAAACCTTTCTAAGTGCGTCACATCATGCCATACTAGCGCAATATAGTCATCAAGAAATCGCATGGCATTTTATTCCAGCCGGTGCTCCCCATATGGGAGGACTTTGGGAAGCTGGAGTCAAAACCTTTAAGACCCATTTTAAAAAAATGGCCGGATGTCTTAAGTATACTTTCGAGGAATTTACTACGCTACTGAATCGAATCGAATCGTGTCTAAATTCGAGGCCACTTTCCGCCATGTCCGAAAATCCTTCTGATTTTCAATCTCTGACTCCAGGTCATTTCTTGGTTGGCGGCCCACTGCTCTCGCCAGTGGAGCCAGAAATATCTGATCAGCCGCTCTCTCTTGTCAATCGATGGCAAAGGGTGAAGGCGATGCATCAACATTTTTGACACCGATGGAAAGATGAGTACCTGGAAGAGATGCATCGGCGTGCAAAGTGGAAAATTCCTCAATTAGACTTCAATGTCAACGATTTAGTCGTCGTCAGGGAAGATAATTTACCAGCGAATGAATGGCGATTAGGTCGAATTTTAAAAACATACGTCGGTACAATAAAGTCCGCGTAGCTGATGTTCGCACCGAGAGAGGTTGCATTACACGACCGATCGTGAAACTAATCGCGCTACCAGCGAATTAGCTCCGTCACCATCTCTTTTTTATCTTAATCGTTTCTTTTCCTTTCTTTTTTCTTTTCTTCTTGTTTCCGTCTCGTTTCAGGATGTCCATCATCAACCTTGTGCGCGACTTGATTGAAAAGATGCTTCTCCAAACGGACTCTGAAATGGCCATAAGTGAGCCTGACACTGTGCGAGAGACTGCGCCAGTCCCAGAAGCCAGTGTACTACAGCCACAATCCCGAGTGCGGAGCGTGCTGTCCCGCGTGGTCTCCGCAGAGACGCGCAGCGCCACGATCCCAAAGTGTCGCTTGTGCTCCATGGAGCACAATCTGGTGTCGCGCCGGCGGTTCATAGCTATGAACCTGGAGGAGCGGTTGAGAACAGTACTAGCTATGAACCTGGAGGAGCGGTTGAGAACAGTACTACTCCACTTTTACTGTTCCAACTGCCTTTCAGCTGTTCATATGCGAAAGGACTGTCGGAGCGATATCAGATGCCGTCATTGCGGTGAAGATCACCACAGCATGCTGCATTCGCACGTTCGGGTCCGATCAAGTCGAGCACACTCCCGAAGACCACGTGGACGACGCGCGAAGCAGCCAAAACGACAGCCTGCATCCGCAGCTGCCCGAGAAACGACGAGGGTTGGGGTGGAACCGAAGAGTTCGTCTTGGAAGGGCCCGCAGTCGACGTTCCAATTAGCGTCGTCGTCGAGGGACGACGTCCCGAAGCGGTCCCCTTCCAAGAAGAGACCGCAGTCGATGCTACCGTTTGCGTCATCGTCGAGGGACAAATTCCCGAAGCGGTCTCCCCCCACAAGTAAGATGTAAGTAACGACGAGCCTTCAACGGGTAGTTTCTCTGTTACCAACCGCCATCATTAGTACTTGGGCCAATGGACGACTTGTCCAAGAGCGGGCCATACTCGACGCCTGCCTCTCGCAAACCCGGATCTCCCGAGAATTGGCCGTAAAGTGGCAACTTCCGA
>CAWUBZ010000052.1:0-26769 GCA_963920525.1 Dichetophora obliterata | reverse complement strand
TTCTGCATACTGGTACTTGATCGGTGGTGGTTTCTTGCTCGGGCCTTCTCTCGCAGATGACATATCTCGCTATATATACATATTTACATATATATAGTTCATATATATGAACAATTTAGCTCATTGAGGAAATTTAAAGAATATTTATGTATATTTATTTATATAATAACAATTACGTATTAAACCTGCGAAATAATTAATATTTTCAGTAGTAATTGAACAACTAAAGTGTGCTTATCCTAAGAATTCTATTTTTTAAAACTGTTTAGCTTTAATTTCTTATATGAATTATATATAATTTATAGATATAGATATTTCTTAATTTTAGAATATTCTATTTTTAATACACAACGCAATATAGATATGGTGAACATGTATATTGTGTTAGTGTTATGATATAAATAGATATAAATAAGCTTTAATTTTTTATATTAATTCAATAATGAAATAATTTAAATAAATTACTTTAATTATATGTATTTTTGATATGGTAACACTTTTCCTTCAAATAAATAGTTTCAGTAATATATAAAAAATTTAATAAATTGTTATAAGCTCTTAACAAAAATAATCTTAATTTCATATGCCGACTGTAGCTACACGATTAGAATTCACAACGTCTACAAAAAATTTCCGGCTAATTGCGCCAGCAACAATGACCAAGGAAATCTACAAACAAGGACGCACAGAGAAGAACAAGATCAGAGCGGAACTTTTAAAACTTTTTGATTTCATCCTACATGTAGCGTCCTACATGTAGGAGCTTTCGCACATCCTACATGTCCGTCCGACCTGTCAAATCCATCCTACATGTAGGATAGTCCGAAACCCCCTATTAGCATGAAAATTCTTATATAGCAGTAAGGCGGTCCGTGGCAGGACAACGTCTTCCAGGGAATACTAATATTTTAGATATGCAGAAAAAGCATATGGTAAATTTTTGATTTTTGGATCGAAAATATAAATAGATAAAGTGAAAATAAAAAATAAAACTGCCACGATTTCAATTTCTACAATAAAATTAATTACGTCATTCTACTTTTTTTATATAAGTGTTTGAAGTGAGTGATTGAAAATGGAAAGATGCTCGAAATTAGATAGTTTCTGTTACGTTTGTGGTAAACTAGAGCCAAAAAATGGAAAACAAGAACGAAAAAATTTATTTTCTAATGATTTTAAACTCGCATATAAACTCTATTTCGGTGAAGAGGATACAAGTGGTGACGAACATACGCCAAATACGGTGTATCAAAGAAATGTATGTTTACGGTATGTCAAGACAATGCTGTGGGTAAGAAATACGTCCGGGGTACATGATCTAGACAAGCGCTACGCTTGCGTAAATTTTACCAAAGAAATTACTAGAAAAAAACGCAGAGCAAAAGTATATAATGCCACTGACTCCGCTGCATTACCAATACCGATGCCCGATGATGCCGAAGTACCAAAACCACCGAGTCCGAGTATGCTATCAATGATGTCATCAGAAAGTGGAAACACCAACTATGGTGACTTCGATCCGGATTTTTTCCCTGAAATCGCAGATGATGCAGCAAAGCCACTAGCATAAGAAGAAATCGATTTCCTCGTGGCCAAATTTCGTTTGTCGCAGCGTGATGCCAAATTTTTCACTACATTTATGAAGCTCAGAAAGCTCACACAGAAAAACGTTATCGTCAGCGGTTACCGTAAACGCCAAGCTGAGTTCCAAAAACTATACAACGTCAATGATTTGAATACGTTCACATATTGCAACGACATAAAAGCCTTAGTGAACAAAATGGGTATGGAATATAATGCTGCCGACTGGAGATTATTTATAGATGGCTCCACGTCAAGTTTGAAGGCCGTATTATTAAATTGGTATCAATTAAAGTATTGTCTGCCAAAATACTTGAGGCTTGGATTGCAATAAAAGCAGTTATTCAAGATGTTTTGGGTAAAAACCGCGTGGACAATGAGAAAGCAACGCAATTGGTGAAGAATATGATCACTGCCTTTGATTCCATTCATGCATCGATGACATTAAAACTCCATTTTATGCACCATCATCTGGACGTGTTCCTGAAACAACTGCCCACAGAATCAGACGAGCAGGGTGAACGATTCCACCAGGTAACCATGCCGATGGAAAGATGTGTCAAAGGTAAGAAAATCGACGCAATGATTGCTGAAGTATGCTGGTGGTCTCAAAAGATATCAAGATTCGAGCACGAGTTGACGGAGGATGATAAAGAAGGACATACAGAAGAAGATGTACCGTTATTCACTCAATAAACTGGAAATGACGCAGAAGATATCGCCGTGGCTATTTTAAGCTCAGAATCAGACGTCGAATCAAACAAATCAAGCGAACCAGATACAAAGAAATCTCGGCCTTCCACTTCTGGAACGTCAACTGTCAAATCATCAACTTCGCGCCAGACAGCCCAAATGGACATCGACGATACTGATTAACAAAAAAAAAAATACAAATTAATACCCGTTTGATGCCTTTTTTTATACTTTTTTTCATACTCTTTCACATATTTTCATGTTTTTCACTTTAATCAGAAAATTCAATACTAAATTGCAAAAAAAAAATACATGTGCCTTTTTTAAACTTTTGCTCAATAAAAATAATAAAATCAAAAAAAAAAATGAAAATTAATCACATTTGTATGGCAAAATCCGTATCAAGGAGTGGTCGTATGAAGTTGGTATGCACTAAAAAGTTGTTTATAATTTTATAGGCTACATTTCTTCCCTTGATTGTTTGGTAAAATTTTCAATAGTTCAAGAGCTGTAGTCGAAAAACTGAAAAAATCGGTGAAAAAAATGGTAATTTTTTCGACATTTTTGGGGTTTTGAGCATGAAGATAAAATTTTTCCGACTTAATATATTCAGCATTTTTGTTGGCCGAGTCAAGAGCTACAACTTTGTTGAAGACTGCAAATAAAAATTCACAGCATTTTTCGAGCTATGGCCATGCGAAAAATAGAAGAAAATTGCAAAAAAGTGCTCAAAATCGAATTTGGCGAAAAAACTATAGAGGCTCATAAAAAACGAACGGCAACCAATCTAGCAAAATCCAGAAACTACTTTTCTCCTCTCATCGAGTACTTTCGGCTGGGATAAGTAATTTTTTGTTTGGAGTCAAAAAGTTGAATATTGCGTCACTGTGTTATGAATTGAAATAGTGAATTTAAACTTACCTAAAGCAAATATTTGGCTAAGTTATTATAAATTGGAATAGCAAATTTGGAATACTTTTTACTGGCTAAGAATGAAGCCTTTGTTTAAAGTATTGCTTAATGACAATGCAAATATAGCAAAGAGTTTTATCTGTGTACCCCTGTGTTACTTACAATATTATTATAAAGTCTCTCTAATATGGGCAAACGATTTTCAAAGTTGTGAAATGATTGAAGCATTTTGTTTTGGTTGCTTATTACCGTTGTAAGAAGACTTACAACATCTGAAAAATCTTAGAATTACTAAAAAAAAAAAAATATATCAATACCTTCGTTCGTCGAGACACTTGGTATTGGCGCTTGGTTTTTAGTTACCGTTGACACTGGATCGTTGAAGCCGCGTGACGTCTGGAGAACTTTGCGCTTGCGCTTCGGGTTAGTAATTTCTATAAAAATTGTAAGGAACTTATCAAATAAATGGTAGATATAGTTTTAGTTCTTACCTTTATTTGCAGTGCTTGGGTCGACGACATTACCGAAATTCACTTCTCGTTGGCGTGTCGGGCTGATAATTTCTATAACAAATTAATTAATTTATTAAAGAAGTAGTAGTATATTATGAACTGTTATAGTTTCTACCTTCGATTAGAGTAGTTGGGTCATCAAAATCAATCGAGTCCACTGTAATTAAAATATTTAAATGAAAGAATGAATGAAATGATAATGAAATGATAATGAAATGATGATGAAATGGAAATGAAATGAAAATTATATGAATATGAAATGAAAATGAAATGAAAATGAAATGAAAATGAAATGAAAATGAAATGAAAATGAAATGAAAATGAAATGAAAATGAAATGAAAATGAAATGAAAATGAAATGAAAATGAAATGAAAATGAAATGAAAATGAAATGAAAATGAAATGAAAATGAAATGAAAATGAAATGAAAATGAAATGAAAATGAAATGAAAATGAAATGAAAATGAAATGAAAATGAAATGATAATGAAATGAAAATGAAATGAAAATGAAATGAAAATGAAATGAAAATGAAATGAAAATGAAATGAAAATGAAATGAAAATGAAATGAAAATGAAATGAAAATGAAATGAAAATGAAATGAAAATGAAATGAAAATGAAATGAAAATGAAATGAAAATGAAATGAAAATGAAATGAAAATGAAATGAAAATGAAATGAAAATGAAATGAAAATGAAATGAAAATGAAATGAAAATGAAATGAAAATGAAATGAAAATGAAATGAAAATGAAATGAAAATGAAATGAAAATGAAATGAAAATGAAATGAAAATGAAATGAAAATGAAATGAAAATGAAATGAAAATGAAATGAAAATGAAATGAAAATGAAATGAAAATGAAATGAAAATGAAATGAAAATGAAATGAAAATGAAATGAAAATGAAATGAAAATGAAATGAAAATGAAATGAAAATGAAATGAAAATGAAATGAAAATGAAATGAAAATGAAATGAAAATGAAATGAAAATGAAATGAAAATGAAATGAAAATGAAATGAAAATGAAATGAAAATGAAATGAAAATGAAATGAAAATGAAATGAAAATGAAATGAAAATGAAATGAAAATGAAATGAAAATGAAATGAAAATGAAATGAAAATGAAATGAAAATGAAATGAAAATGAAATGAAAATGAAATGAAAATGAAATGAAAATGAAATGAAAATGAAATGAAAATGAAATGAAAATGAAATGAAAATGAAATGAAAATGAAATGAAAATGAAATGAAAATGAAATGAAAATGAAATGAAAATGAAATGAAAATGAAATGAAAATGAAATGAAAATGAAATGAAAATGAAATGAAAATGAAATGAAAATGAAATGAAAATGAAATGAAAATGAAATGAAAATGAAATGAAAATGAAATGAAAATGAAATGAAAATGAAATGAAAATGAAATGAAAATGAAATGAAAATGAAATGAAAATGAAATGAAAATGAAATGAAAATGAAATGAAAATGAAATGAAAATGAAATGAAAATGAAATGAAAATGAAATGAAAATGAAATGAAAATGAAATGAAAATGAAATGAAAATGAAATGAAAATGAAATGAAAATGAAATGAAAATGAAATGAAAATGAAATGAAAATGAAATGAAAATGAAATGAAAATGAAATGAAAATGAAATGAAAATGAAATGAAAATGAAATGAAAATGAAATGAAAATGAAATGAAAATGAAATGAAAATGAAATGAAAATGAAATGAAAATGAAATGAAAATGAAATGAAAATGAAATGAAAATGAAATGAAAATGAAATGAAAATGAAATGAAAATGAAATGAAAATGAAATGAAAATGAAATGAAAATGAAATGAAAATGAAATGAAAATGAAATGAAAATGAAATGAAAATGAAATGAAAATGAAATGAAAATGAAATGAAAATGAAATGAAAATGAAATGAAAATGAAATGAAAATGAAATGAAAATGAAATGAAAATGAAATGAAAATGAAATGAAAATGAAATGAAAATGAAATGAAAATGAAATGAAAATGAAATGAAAATGAAATGAAAATGAAATGAAAATGAAATGAAAATGAAATGAAAATGAAATGAAAATGAAATGAAAATGAAATGAAAATGAAATGAAAATGAAATGAAAATGAAATGAAAATGAAATGAAAATGAAATGAAAATGAAATGAAAATGAAATGAAAATGAAATGAAAATGAAATGAAAATGAAATGAAAATGAAATGAAAATGAAATGAAAATGAAATGAAAATGAAATGAAAATGAAATGAAAATGAAATGAAAATGAAATGAAAATGAAATGAAAATGAAATGAAAATGAAATGAAAATGAAATGAAAATGAAATGAAAATGAAATGAAAATGAAATGAAAATGAAATGAAAATGAAATGAAAATGAAATGAAAATGAAATGAAAATGAAATGAAAATGAAATGAAAATGAAATGAAAATGAAATGAAAATGAAATGAAAATGAAATGAAAATGAAATGAAAATGAAATGAAAATGAAATGAAAATGAAATGAAAATGAAATGAAAATGAAATGAAAATGAAATGAAAATGAAATGAAAATGAAATGAAAATGAAATGAAAATGAAATGAAAATGAAATGAAAATGAAATGAAAATGAAATGAAAATGAAATGAAAATGAAATGAAAATGAAATGAAAATGAAATGAAAATGAAATGAAAATGAAATGAAAATGAAATGAAAATGAAATGAAAATGAAATGAAAATGAAATGAAAATGAAATGAAAATGAAATGAAAATGAAATGAAAATGAAATGAAAATGAAATGAAAATGAAATGAAAATGAAATGAAAATGAAATGAAAATGAAATGAAAATGAAATGAAAATGAAATGAAAATGAAATGAAAATGAAATGAAAATGAAATGAAAATGAAATGAAAATGAAATGAAAATGAAATGAAAATGAAATGAAAATGAAATGAAAATGAAATGAAAATGAAATGAAAATGAAATGAAAATGAAATGAAAATGAAATGAAAATGAAATGAAAATGAAATGAAAATGAAATGAAAATGAAATGAAAATGAAATGAAAATGAAATGAAAATGAAATGAAAATGAAATGAAAATGAAATGAAAATGAAATGAAAATGAAATGAAAATGAAATGAAAATGAAATGAAAATGAAATGAAAATGAAATGAAAATGAAATGAAAATGAAATGAAAATGAAATGAAAATGAAATGAAAATGAAATGAAAATGAAATGAAAATGAAATGAAAATGAAATGAAAATGAAATGAAAATGAAATGAAAATGAAATGAAAATGAAATGAAAATGAAATGAAAATGAAATGAAAATGAAATGAAAATGAAATGAAAATGAAATGAAAATGAAATGAAAATGAAATGAAAATGAAATGAAAATGAAATGAAAATGAAATGAAAATGAAATGAAAATGAAATGAAAATGAAATGAAAATGAAATGAAAATGAAATGAAAATGAAATGAAAATGAAATGAAAATGAAATGAAAATGAAATGAAAATGAAATGAAAATGAAATGAAAATGAAATGAAAATGAAATGAAAATGAAATGAAAATGAAATGAAAATGAAATGAAAATGAAATGAAAATGAAATGAAAATGAAATGAAAATGAAATGAAAATGAAATGAAAATGAAATGAAAATGAAATGAAAATGAAATGAAAATGAAATGAAAATGAAATGAAAATGAAATGAAAATGAAATGAAAATGAAATGAAAATGAAATGAAAATGAAATGAAAATGAAATGAAAATGAAATGAAAATGAAATGAAAATGAAATGAAAATGAAATGAAAATGAAATGAAAATGAAATGAAAATGAAATGAAAATGAAATGAAAATGAAATGAAAATGAAATGAAAATGAAATGAAAATGAAATGAAAATGAAATGAAAATGAAATGAAAATGAAATGAAAATGAAATGAAAATGAAATGAAAATGAAATGAAAATGAAATGAAAATGAAATGAAAATGAAATGAAAATGAAATGAAAATGAAATGAAAATGAAATGAAAATGAAATGAAAATGAAATGAAAATGAAATGAAAATGAAATGAAAATGAAATGAAAATGAAATGAAAATGAAATGAAAATGAAATGAAAATGAAATGAAAATGAAATGAAAATGAAATGAAAATGAAATGAAAATGAAATGAAAATGAAATGAAAATGAAATGAAAATGAAATGAAAATGAAATGAAAATGAAATGAAAATGAAATGAAAATGAAATGAAAATGAAATGAAAATGAAATGAAAATGAAATGAAAATGAAATGAAAATGAAATGAAAATGAAATGAAAATGAAATGAAAATGAAATGAAAATGAAATGAAAATGAAATGAAAATGAAATGAAAATGAAATGAAAATGAAATGAAAATGAAATGAAAATGAAATGAAAATGAAATGAAAATGAAATGAAAATGAAATGAAAATGAAATGAAAATGAAATGAAAATGAAATGAAAATGAAATGAAAATGAAATGAAAATGAAATGAAAATGAAATGAAAATGAAATGAAAATGAAATGAAAATGAAATGAAAATGAAATGAAAATGAAATGAAAATGAAATGAAAATGAAATGAAAATGAAATGAAAATGAAATGAAAATGAAATGAAAATGAAATGAAAATGAAATGAAAATGAAATGAAAATGAAATGAAAATGAAATGAAAATGAAATGAAAATGAAATGAAAATGAAATGAAAATGAAATGAAAATGAAATGAAAATGAAATGAAAATGAAATGAAAATGAAATGAAAATGAAATGAAAATGAAATGAAAATGAAATGAAAATGAAATGAAAATGAAATGAAAATGAAATGAAAATGAAATGAAAATGAAATGAAAATGAAATGAAAATGAAATGAAAATGAAATGAAAATGAAATGAAAATGAAATGAAAATGAAATGAAAATGAAATGAAAATGAAATGAAAATGAAATGAAAATGAAATGAAAATGAAATGAAAATGAAATGAAAATGAAATGAAAATGAAATGAAAATGAAATGAAAATGAAATGAAAATGAAATGAAAATGAAATGAAAATGAAATGAAAATGAAATGAAAATGAAATGAAAATGAAATGAAAATGAAATGAAAATGAAATGAAAATGAAATGAAAATGAAATGAAAATGAAATGAAAATGAAATGAAAATGAAATGAAAATGAAATGAAAATGAAATGAAAATGAAATGAAAATGAAATGAAAATGAAATGAAAATGAAATGAAAATGAAATGAAAATGAAATGAAAATGAAATGAAAATGAAATGAAAATGAAATGAAAATGAAATGAAAATGAAATGAAAATGAAATGAAAATGAAATGAAAATGAAATGAAAATGAAATGAAAATGAAATGAAAATGAAATGAAAATGAAATGAAAATGAAATGAAAATGAAATGAAAATGAAATGAAAATGAAATGAAAATGAAATGAAAATGAAATGAAAATGAAATGAAAATGAAATGAAAATGAAATGAAAATGAAATGAAAATGAAATGAAAATGAAATGAAAATGAAATGAAAATGAAATGAAAATGAAATGAAAATGAAATGAAAATGAAATGAAAATGAAATGAAAATGAAATGAAAATGAAATGAAAATGAAATGAAAATGAAATGAAAATGAAATGAAAATGAAATGAAAATGAAATGAAAATGAAATGAAAATGAAATGAAAATGAAATGAAAATGAAATGAAAATGAAATGAAAATGAAATGAAAATGAAATGAAAATGAAATGAAAATGAAATGAAAATGAAATGAAAATGAAATGAAAATGAAATGAAAATGAAATGAAAATGAAATGAAAATGAAATGAAAATGAAATGAAAATGAAATGAAAATGAAATGAAAATGAAATGAAAATGAAATGAAAATGAAATGAAAATGAAATGAAAATGAAATGAAAATGAAATGAAAATGAAATGAAAATGAAATGAAAATGAAATGAAAATGAAATGAAAATGAAATGAAAATGAAATGAAAATGAAATGAAAATGAAATGAAAATGAAATGAAAATGAAATGAAAATGAAATGAAAATGAAATGAAAATGAAATGAAAATGAAATGAAAATGAAATGAAAATGAAATGAAAATGAAATGAAAATGAAATGAAAATGAAATGAAAATGAAATGAAAATGAAATGAAAATGAAATGAAAATGAAATGAAAATGAAATGAAAATGAAATGAAAATGAAATGAAAATGAAATGAAAATGAAATGAAAATGAAATGAAAATGAAATGAAAATGAAATGAAAATGAAATGAAAATGAAATGAAAATGAAATGAAAATGAAATGAAAATGAAATGAAAATGAAATGAAAATGAAATGAAAATGAAATGAAAATGAAATGAAAATGAAATGAAAATGAAATGAAAATGAAATGAAAATGAAATGAAAATGAAATGAAAATGAAATGAAAATGAAATGAAAATGAAATGAAAATGAAATGAAAATGAAATGAAAATGAAATGAAAATGAAATGAAAATGAAATGAAAATGAAATGAAAATGAAATGAAAATGAAATGAAAATGAAATGAAAATGAAATGAAAATGAAATGAAAATGAAATGAAAATGAAATGAAAATGAAATGAAAATGAAATGAAAATGAAATGAAAATGAAATGAAAATGAAATGAAAATGAAATGAAAATGAAATGAAAATGAAATGAAAATGAAATGAAAATGAAATGAAAATGAAATGAAAATGAAATGAAAATGAAATGAAAATGAAATGAAAATGAAATGAAAATGAAATGAAAATGAAATGAAAATGAAATGAAAATGAAATGAAAATGAAATGAAAATGAAATGAAAATGAAATGAAAATGAAATGAAAATGAAATGAAAATGAAATGAAAATGAAATGAAAATGAAATGAAAATGAAATGAAAATGAAATGAAAATGAAATGAAAATGAAATGAAAATGAAATGAAAATGAAATGAAAATGAAATGAAAATGAAATGAAAATGAAATGAAAATGAAATGAAAATGAAATGAAAATGAAATGAAAATGAAATGAAAATGAAATGAAAATGAAATGAAAATGAAATGAAAATGAAATGAAAATGAAATGAAAATGAAATGAAAATGAAATGAAAATGAAATGAAAATGAAATGAAAATGAAATGAAAATGAAATGAAAATGAAATGAAAATGAAATGAAAATGAAATGAAAATGAAATGAAAATGAAATGAAAATGAAATGAAAATGAAATGAAAATGAAATGAAAATGAAATGAAATGAAATGAAAATGAAAATGAAATGAAAATGAAATGAAAATGAAATGAAAATGAAATGAAAATGAAATGAAAATGAAATGAAAATGAAATGAAAATGAAATGAAAATGAAATGAAAATGAAATGAAAATGAAATGAAAATGAAATGAAAATGAAATGAAAATGAAATGAAAATGAAATGAAAATGAAATGAAAATGAAATGAAAATGAAATGAAAATGAAATGAAAATGAAATGAAAATGAAATGAAAATGAAATGAAAATGAAATGAAAATGAAATGAAAATGAAATGAAAATGAAATGAAAATGAAATGAAAATGAAATGAAAATGAAATGAAAATGAAATGAAAATGAAATGAAAATGAAATGAAAATGAAATGAAAATGAAATGAAAATGAAATGAAAATGAAATGAAAATGAAATGAAAATGAAACTGAAAAGAATGAAAATGAAATGAAAATGAAATGAAAATGGAAATGAAAGTTTGTTGTTTTGGTTTGGTAATGAAATGAATGAATGAATGAATTTGTTTGTTTTGTTTTGTAATGGTTTGGATTTTTGTTTGAATGTTATGGTTTGGTTTTTTTGATTATTTTGTAATGAATTGAAAATGAAATGAATGAATGAAATGAAATGAATGAAATGAATGAAATGAATGAATGAAATGAAAATGAAATGAAAATGAAATGAAATGAAATGAAAATGAAATGAAAATGAAATGAAAATGAAATGCAATGAAAATTAAATTCTATATAATGCAACAGGAATTAAATAAAATAATATATAAAAAAATAACGAAATAAAAAATTATATAAAAATAAAAAAACATACAAAAGTTGAAGAAAATGTGATGCGAGTGTTAAAAATTATTAATTTGAAAAATCCTGAAAAACTTGATGCAAACCATGATACCAAACTTTTTGGTATCAATAAAAATTTGTCAGAATTTGGAATACAAAAATATTTATAAATAATGTAAATTTTAGGTACTTTACTAATTCCCTACTAAGGTCACTACCTAATAATATACCCAGCCCTGTGTACGATTGAAGTGGTTCTTGAAAATAATTTTCAATTGTTTGAAAACTATTTCCAAAAACCACATCCTGACCACCTTTCTACTAAAGCAATAGCTGTCATTTTCTTTCCTAGGATTTATAATAAAAGATCCTATTTGAGAAATTTTATGGAATCCTAATTTATCTTTATTTTTTTCTTCTAACCTAAAATATAACTGCTGTAAAATTTGGTTGGGCTTTTTAATAATTTTTTTGAAATGCTGCATATAATTTTCAAATTTATATGCTGAAAAAATAACTAAAGGTCCATATAGCTTACAACAATCTACCAAATGCAGCAAACCATGAATGTTAAAACTAACTAAATGATTCCCAAAAAGTTCTCCGAATTTATCTACAAATTCTTTTAATATTTCCTCAGCTACATAACATTCCGTCCTGCATGTGTTTTCACAAGAAAGAAGTCTAATTCCTGCATGCAATACAAGAAAATTATAATAAATGTCGCTACTTATATTATCTTTCAGTACATATATTCCTAGGTACAAAAGGAATTGCCTAAACTCTGTTGACTTCCAATTGTTGACTTCATCAAAATTCCTGCAGACCCTACCAAATTCTGTAGGAACGAAATTTGAAACAAACTTAATTCGTTCGTTCATTTCCAACTTGTTTCCCATTTTTAAATGCAGCCGCACTAACTTTTTTACAACCCCTAAATGTACCAAGTTCATTGGGTCTAAAGGAAATTGTGAAACCATACCTATCTGAGCCTTTTCTAATACGGTCTCATGTTGCCTAAATATTTCACTATGATGAACAAGATCTACTCTATTTTTAAATGAAAGGTCTGTTCTTAAACTAGAAGCACTTTTTGAAAAGGAAACCCTATGGTGACTGTAGTTCCCTACCTGACAGCATTTGGGACAACTATTTTTTCCAGTGAATGACTGGACACCTGTAACAAAAGCTCGAGCAGGTGAGTCACAACAAAAGAGCCTAACATCAAATTTCCTTATAACTCCATCTACCTTAATACCATTACTTTTTAAAAGTATTACTTCATTAGAAAAATCCTTTAAAAAGTCATTGACATGACAAGGTTTCTCCGTGCCTGAAAAGCAGGCAATCGTAAATGGGCACTCTTGCGGAAATCCAACAATTGCTCCAATAATAGGCCATAAGACTCTACTAGAGCTGTGAAATAGTTTTAAGCCATCAATACCTACGTCAATTGAAACTTCACTTGTATCTTTAAGAAATGGAAAGGAGTTTTCTTGAAAAAATTCTTGAATTCCTATATATAAAAACTCTCCATCTGGCATACTTTCTACCTCAACTTTTTTCCTATTTGTCCTAAAAAGACCTTTAGCTGACAGAGGCAAATAGTCAAGACCTATTTTTTTTTAGTGTTTGAAGTAGATCAGAAACAACGTTTTGTGAAACTTTGTTTCTGATTGCCCAGGACCTTATTTCTGCTACCTTGTCTACGTTAGCTTGCTCATCAAAACAAATATTATCACTTAAATCGTCCCTACTGCTAACGCTACTATTACAATCTCTGTCATGTTCTACGTCCACTTGCATTTCTACGTCCACTTGCATTTCTACGTTGACTTCATTTAATATGTCCACTTCCATCCCTACGTCCACTAAATTTTCTTCGTCCACTACAATTACCATGTCTACTTGCATACCTATATTAGAAGCACTTTGTCCACAGTCTGTCCGTCCACTCACACCACAATTTTGATCCACATTTGAGCAATTAATAATCCTTCTATATGCTTCTGCACTAGCAAGGAAATTTTTTTTTTCTTCATATAAAAGATTTTAAATTGTTCTTTTGCTCATTTTTTCACTTTTAATATTATTCTTTTATTTCCGCTTTAATTTATTATTTATATCAATTATTTTATTTTATTTATCCAAAACTGCCTTGTGTTGCACCGCACGCTTTGTTTTAATTGTTTAAATTTTTATTTTGCACCGCACGCTTTGTTTTAGTTTACATTTTTATTTTGTTCGTTCAGTTTATTGAAATCACACAAAAGAGCAAGGCATACATACACATACAACTTTCCTTGTCAATCTCGAAATAATACCTTAAACGTGTGTTAGTGCAAACATTTTTTTTATCATAGTGTTGGTAAACTTGTTACAGCTGTCCAGCTGGGTAATCTATATGTTTTAACCAGAACAAAGTTATAATAACTAAGTGTTATTATGTATAAATTCTGAAATGCTCGATAAAAGGTAATAAATTCTTTCATTAAATTATAAAAATTATTGTGAAAATAATTTGTGGCGTCATTTACTTTTGTTTGCTCTTTTTCGGTGTGTTCTTCGTTTTCGTTGTGTTTTTGGCGTAGAGAGGATTTTCGTTCAAACTATTTGTGTTCTATCTCTAGTGTTTTAGCGGCCATGTCCGAACAAATGTAATTAAGAATTGTAAGCGGACTTCGGAGGCCTCTCAGCTACATTGTATTTAAGAAATAATTGGCTACGTCATGTGTCCATTTACCACTGGGTTGTTTTGTGTAAGACACAAAATGTGCCTTAGTTTGTTGCTTAATATTTAATAGAAACTGATCTCAAAATGTGATTTAATTGTACAAGTATATGAAAACATAAGTAATTTTTTGTGTTAGATTCGTTAAATTAGAATAATTAATGTATTTTAAATTTGTATAAACCTGTGAAGTAAATTGTTTTTTGAAAATGAAATAGTTTTGTATTTTTAAAAACCTAATAAATCTGGTGCATTTTTTTCGGAAAAGCGCATTTTTTTCGCCGTTTTAGTGGATTTTAGAATTAAAAAGTTGGGAGCACTGGAAATACGTCGCTTGATCGGGAGAAGTGATCGAGTAGTGCGAAATTTTGTAAAAGATTTGGAAAATTATGGCTCAAAAACCTATTAGCAAAATTAGCAAAAAATTTCTTGACAATAACAGCACAAAAAAAAAATTGCGAGAAATAAAAGCAGAATGCGATTACACTCACGCTCAAAAAAATAAGCCGAGTTAATAATTTGATAGCTAATATTATTTTTCTTGAATTATAAGACAGTGTGCCAAGACCACATATATCCAAACATTATAGAAATTCTTTAAGAAGAACATGTTGAGAGTCCACCGCACCTGATTTGACCTCTCAAGGTCATCACAATTTTTTTCAACTTATTTTTAAAGTTGAAGTGTTCGAATGTTGTTGTGCCGACATTAATTGCATTTTAACAGCCATTTGGCCTATTGCAAATGAAAAATAAAATTAATTTTTTTCCAATAGAATTTACGTAAAATAAGGCTGTGTAAAAGGATATTCGATGAAATAAATGTGAATTAACTAAAAAAAATGTTGTTTCTATAAATTTTGACAAATAATATTCCATTAATGCGATTTGCATCTTCACAAAAATTAATTGCACGAAAAAATGCCTTTCCATTTAACTTAAGAACATCGAAATCTGTTTAGAATTTGTTAAAAGGCGGTAATTTTAACGTTTTTTTTTTTTGTCAAAAACTGATTCCTCTGTAATTAATGTTTGCTACCATACAAACACTACTACTTCATCAAATCGTTTTACATAGCCTTATTTTACGTCAAATTATATTGAAAAAAAATGAATTTTATTTTTAATTTGTAATAGTCCAAATGGCTGTAAAAGTGCATTTAATGTCGGCACAACAAAATTCGAACACTTCAACTTTCAAAATAAGTTTAAAAAAACTGTGATGACCTTGAGAAGTCAAATAGTTACAGTACACCCTGCAACACTACCCATAGAAAATAAGATAACGCATGGTAAAGTGTTCTTAATATAATTCCAAGAACATTTTACCATATAAAACCCATGTTTGCTATTTTATGACACACTTATGTCGCAAAAATAACACTCTTTTTAGTCACAACTTGTGTGGCAATATTAAATTACAAATAAATTAAATTACAAAATCTAAATCAATATTGAAATTGCTTACAGATTGCTCAAGTGAATTCCTTCGAAACCACTTGAGTAACCAAAAACTAAGCCAGCCAACACAAGTACATTCTACTGCCCTAGCTAAATTCCATGGAAAGAAAAGTGAGCGTACACATAATTGTGCAAACGAATCCACGCTTACACAATTAACCAATCGTTCACCTACTGACCTAAAGAAAGAAGCGCAGGCAGAATTGTGCAAGCGAGTCAGTCGTTCACTTATCGACCTAGTTCGATTCTTAAGAAAGAAGCGCAGGCAAATTTGCGCTAGTGAACACATGCTGACCAATCATCGCTTAATGAAAGCGAAAGCAAAACATTGAATTAAAGAATTTATTTTGAACCAATAGCAATGGAAAGAAAGTGTTATACGGAATTTGCGTCACTTTCTTTCCCATCAAAAGTATCTGCCAAAAGAGCAGAAGAGTTAGTTTGAGACTTCGAAGTATAACAATTAAGTAATTATAAATACTAGAGTTAAGAGTATTTTTAAGCAGTTAACAAGTTTAGTTCAAAAATAAAAGACATAAATAATCTCCAACACTTTGTGCGTTATTAATTAAACTGAAGTTAAAACTGGCGCAGTCGGTAGGCAAATAAATCAAAAATTTCAAAGCAAATAAATTTTATTTTTATTTTTGCGTGCATTTTAATGCTTCAACGACAATCAAAACGAACCCTGAAGCAAAAGATTGCTTTTCATCAAGATTAACTTTGAAAGATCAAAGCTTTAATCTCTGCACACCAAATCAATGAAAATCTACAAAATTGTGCAGACATAACGAGAGATTTTTTTTTCTTTATCACAACGAACCATACTTTGGAAGACCAAAGTATTGCAACAGCAAAGAGAACATAGGATTGTTCCAATCGACATCATTTATAACAAAACAAAGTGCAAAGTGCGAGAACATTGGCGTCGGAAGCGGGGGGAAAGGTGGGCAATTGCCCCCCCACTTTTTTAGCTAGATAAACAATTTAAAAGGAAAAGTTATTCAAAATATCAGTTTTTTTGCAACGATAATATTTTTGTATTATATATTTTCCTGTTCTTTCTCTCTTCTTCATGTTTCATGTGAAGAAATTTTGGTGAACTTTTTTTGCACCACTATTTGTACTGCCCCCCATTTGTACTGCCCCCCCAGATGAAATTCGCTTCCGACGCGCTTGTGCGAGAACGAAGCCTGCAAGGACTACCCAACCCCCATGCCACTATTCGGTGACGACGAAGACACCTGGGACTTTTCAGAAAGCGAGCAATTTCAGCAATACCTGCGAGACACAGCGAACAAACAAGAGAAAGACAAGTCAACTAAACTTCTACCAACATTACCAAGGCCAAAACCAACAGCAACAGCCGTAGTGAAACCTACCTTTCGGAAACAGTAAGATCAATTTGCCTCACTTGATTATCATTATTATTATTTTGTTATTATATTAAGTTCACAGAGTAAGAAAACATTATTATCCTTAAGCTTATTTACATATTTGAACTATTTTTAGTACATTCGTTTAACCGATTTAATTTTAAGTTTGAACTAAATTCTTGTTTGTGAATAAAAATTACTGCTCCTACTCCACCCTCTGTGTCAATAAACCCAGTTAAATATTTAAACTCACTCCCAGAATTTGATGGGAAAAATAAAGATTTACAAACTTTTTTAACACTGATAGACAGAATACACCCTTTCCTACAAACATTCGACGATACTTCACATCTTCTCTTCTCTGACATAATTAAAAGTAAACTTAAAGGGAAGGCACAAGAAATCCTTGAAATTAATTATCAGGCTACATTATGGGTGGATATAAAAAGCATTTTACAGAACAATTTTGGTGACCGGTTATCTTGCGACGAACTTTACGATGAACTAAGGGCAACCACCTTTAAAACAAATAGTTTATAATTTTTTAATGAAATTAAAACCAAACTTAGACGACTGAATAATAAAACTTTGGTTATAATGGGAGAAGGAAGCGTATCCAATCAATGTGCTGAAAACAACAGACGCACCGCTCTTAATTTATTTAAAAGTAAAATTCCAGATCCAATGAAAATTATACTGACTTGTAGGAATCCAACAAGTTTAGAATCCGCAATGGATATCCTTTTCCAAGCTGGATACGCACATTTGAATGGTATTCAAAATACGAGATCAAATAACATAACAACATAAAAACCTCAACAAGGTCATCAAATAAGACAAAACAATTTTAATGGAAATTACCACGGAACAAATACACGACAGAATTTCCCTAACAAACGACAACAAAATAATTTCCAAGCACAACAACATACTAACAACTATAACAGACGACAACAAAATAACTTCCAAGCACAACAACATACTAATAACTATAACCGACAACAACAAAGTAATTTCCAAACACAACAACATACTAACAACCATAACCGACAACAACAAAATAGCTTCCGGACACAACAACATTATAACAATACAAGTAACAGACAATACAACCCGAACTTTGAAGCAAATGACAGTAGGCAACCAGCCCCTGAACCTATGGACGTTAATAACATTGAAACCCTAAATTTTCCTTCACACGACTCGGAGGAAAATTACCATATATAAAAATAAAAACAAAATTAGGATATCTGGATCTTATAATTGACACTGGAGCAACTAACTCAATTCTAAATCCAAATATCTGCAATCAAAAATGGAATATTCCATCTGAAAATATTTCCATTAAAACACTACAACATACAATTACTATCAGAGAAAAAGTTAAAATACCAACATTTAGAGAATTCGAAGACCCAGACGGAACGCTAGAATTCATAATTTGCAAATTTCATGACCAATACGATGGCTTAATAGGAAACGATATCCTGAGGCGTTATAAAACAAAAATCGATTACTCAATCCCAGAAGTAATCATAAACAATAAACCATTACCTATTCATTTTCATGAACACAACGATGAAAATAAAGTAAATTTAATTTTTAACATAGAAAATGGTTTAGTTTTGCTATAGGAAAAGAAATGCACTAACGAGGAAACAATAATTGAAAAGAGAATTTACAATATAGAAAATTTAAAAACCGAAGTAAAAACTAAAGCATTATGCAAAGGTGAAATTCGAGTAAAAGATACCGAAATAACTAAAATTACAACGGAAAACTTTTGCGTATACAACGAGAAGCCATGGTGGGATGCGCTTATTGGAAAAATCAGGCGAGAACATCTAAATTCAGAGGAACATCAAGAGCTACTCAAATTCTTAAAAAAATATAAAGATATATTTTTTCAAGAAGGAACAAATTTGTCCGGCACAAACGCAATAAAACATAAAATTCGAACCACTAATGATATTCCAATTCACACAAAATCCTATAGGTACCCCTACATTCATAAGAATGAAGTAGATAAGCAAATAAAAGAGATGCTGGATAGCCAAATAATTTGGCCCAGCAATTCTCCTTACAATGCGCCTATATGGATTGTGCCAAAGAAATCCGATTCTAGTGGAAGGGAAAAATGGAGATTAGTTATTGACTATCGAAAACTAAATGAAGTAACGATCGATGACCAATACCCAATCCCGAATATTGATGAAATACTAGATAAATTGGGAAGATGCCAATATTTTACTACCCTCGATTTAGCGAAGGGGTTTCACCAAATCGATATTGCAGAGGAAGATATACACAAAACCGCGTTCAGCGTAGAAGGAGGTCACTACGAATTTCTCAGAATGCCCTTTGGTTTAAAAACGGCCCCAGCAACGTTCCAGCGCCTAATGAACAACATCTTGGGCGAACTTATTAACAAAATATGTCTCGTCTACCTGGACGATATCATAATTTTCTCTACATCATTGCAGGAACATATAATTTCACTAAATTTGGTTTTTGAACGACTAAAACAAGCTAACTTAAAGGTTCAGTTAGATAAATGCGAGTTTCTTAAGAGGGAAACAGAGTTCCTCGGACACATTGTTACGCCCAATGGAATAAAACCAAATCCTAAGAAGATAGACTGTGTAATGAAATTCCCAATTCCAAAAACCCCAAAGCAAATTAAATCATTTCTAGGCTTAACAGGTTACTATCGTAAATTTATCAAAGATTATTCAAGAATAGCAAAACCAATGACTCAATTCCTAAAAAAGAATTCCAAAATCAACATAGAAAATCCTCAGTATATTCACAGTTTTGAAACATTAAAACGATTACTGACCAATGATCCAATTCTACAGTACCCTGATTTCAACAAAAAATTTACAACAGACGCTTACAGACAGTTACAACAGACGCTAGCAACTACGTACTGGGTGCAGTCCTTTCACAAGACAACCACCGCTTCGCCAGTCGTACGCTTAACGCCCACGAAATCAATTACAGTACGATAGAAAAAGAACTACTAGCTATAATTTGGGCAACCAAATACTTCAGGCCCTATATTTTCGGACGAAAGTTTTTTATCGAAACAGATCACAAACCATTAACGTGGCTTTTTTCAATTAAAGAGCCTAATTCCAAATTGGTCAGATGGAGGCTAAAATTGTCGGAATTTGACTACGAAATTAAATACAAAAAAGGAACGAAAAATAGCAATGCCGACGCATTGTCCAGAATTGAGCCTGCAAATGTAAACACACTAGAACTAAATTCTCCAACGATAAAAGAAGGCACGGAACCCATCAACTTGTTTAAAAATCAAATCATAATAAGAAAAATTACATCCGGCTCAGCAAGAACAAGAAGCAAGGTAATATTCAAAAATCTGAGAAAAACTATCGAAATCAAGGAACTTGACCGAAACACAGCAATCATTATCTTTAAAAATCACTTTAAGCCCACACACTTAAATGGTTTTATGATAGACGAAGAATTCTTCCCAATGTTTAAAAATATATATGAAGAACTCTTCCCTAACCTTAAAATAATAAGATGTTTTCAGAAATTAGAGGATATACAGGACGAAAACAAACTTACCGAAACTATAGAAAAAGAACATTTACTTAAGAACCATAGAGGTATACTAGAAGTTTTTGAAGAACTGAAAACCCAAATTTATAACCCCAAACTAAGGTTAAGAATAACTCAATTTATAAATAATTGTGAAATATGTGCTCTCGAGAAATACGAAAGGAAACCACCAAAAGTCCCCTATAAAATTACTGAAACACCATCCAAGCCAAGAGAAATAATACACATCGATGTCTTCTACACATTAAATAAACAACTATTTATGACAACAATAGATAAATTCACAAAATTTGCAGCAGCATTCAAAATTGATGGAAGAACTTGGACAGAATTTAAACTAAAACTAATGCAATAAATAAGTACTTACGGCAAAGTGGAAAAAATAGTAGTAGATAATGAGTTAGGTTTTAAAGCTATCCCAATACAGCAGTTCTTAAAAGACGAAAACATCACAATACACTACACATCCAACAGCAACCATAACTCCAATGCAGACGTTGAACGGTTGCATAACACTATAAACGAGCATATAAGATTGTTGAGACATGATGAGCGAAACGAGGACGAAACTATTGAAGAAAAGATACTTCGAATAATTAGCTACTACAACAATACTATTCACAGCACTACAAAAGTTAAACCAATTGACTTCTTAAACGGAAAAATCCACGAAAGCAAATATCCCGAAATTCACGAACTAATATTGGAAAAAAAGGAAAAATACATAAACAAACTGAACAAATGTAGAACGGATGTACAGCTAACCGAAGGAATTAATTTAGTGAAAGAAATAAGAGGAGGAAAAAACCATAGGAAATTTAGGAAAATAGTTGCAAGAAAAATCGATGACGAACATTTAGAAAACACACGAACGGGGCACAAGTATTACAAAACACACATAAAACAAAATAGGAAATACCAAAATAAGGAAAGTCCTACTATAAAAAGCAAATAATAAACAAAGACCTTTTTCAGATGACACCCCTGGTAATGCTTATAATCTTCACAACAACCGCAGCAAAAATAATCGACATCCAAGATCTGAACAACAACAATGGATTCGTTCCGGTGAAAATAGATGAACTCACTCCAATCGAACATTACAGTAAAATTCTGCATATAATTAATACAACAACCTATGTAAAAACCATGGAATTCATAATGGATAATATTCACTCGCTCGAAGAGATGACATTTCAATCCAAACCACTCTTGAACACAGTACACAAGAATTTTGCACTACTAAAGGCTAAAATTAATGGACTCAACCCGCATTTTAGAAGCAAACGTGGATTGGCAAACGTAATTGGCAAAGGTTTAAAATTTATAGCGGGAACAATGGACAGTGACGACGAGGTACAAATAACTAACTCAATAAAAACTCTAAGTGACAGCAAAGAAATTATAGAGGGAAAAATTTCCTAATAAACAATTTCCTATCCGATCAAATTCAAAATATTACAACACACATTAATCACCAACAAGCTCGCATCGGACTTTATTTTAATAGTTTCAAAAACGTATTACAGAACAAAATTGCAAGCCTAGACGACGAAATAACATTTATGGGACAGGTATACCAATTAAATAATGACATTTCTCTTCTACAAGATCACGTAAACGACATCGGACAAATAATTTTCTCTAGTAAACTCGGAATAATTCCTACGGACATACTGACTAAAACCGAACTCGATCTTATAATGGATTTCAATAGCTATACCAATATTAAAGTATCAGTAGCAATTTAAACCGATACTATAATTGTAATCCTTCTTATACCCAACTACTCTAAGGCCCCTCTGTCTAAAATTACTCTGGAACCAATTCCCAACATATACAACAAGTCAGTTTTATTGAACAATTATAATATCCTTGTAGACTCAGAAAATAATGTTTATGAAGACTTCATTAAAGAAAACCTCAAGAAAAATTTAGTACGCATTTATGACGAATGTTTAAACAATATTTTCAATTTCAAAGAGGCACAATGCAAAATGCAAACACTAAAACAAGAAAACGTATCTGAAATTTTCCCGGGCATATTAATTTTCAAAAATTTCTATTCATTGTCATTTTCTCATAATTGCAGTAAGGTTAAAATAAAAATAAGAGGAACTTTCCTAGTAAAATTTGAAAATTGTGAAATAACTGTGTAACTGTGCAAACATACTCAAATGTGAAACTTAAAGTCTATGATAATTTTATTTTGCCAAATGCAATAACAAAAATAAAAGGAAGTTCCAATGCTACTCTACTTTCCGACATAAAACTAGAATCATTATATATATCAAACAAATTGAACACGAACAAAACCTAGATAAAATAATATTTGAAAATAAGAAAACAAAAATTGTAAACGGAAGCACAAACATTATAATAATTGTTGTAATATTAATTTTAATATCCTTTGTATTATACAAGAAAAAAAATACAACAATTCAAATTTCGTCGGAGCCTCAAACTAACGGTGGGGGAGTTATAGTACACCCTGCAATATTGCCCATAGAAAATAAGATAACGCATGGTAAAGTGTTCTTAATATAATTCCAAGAACATTTTACCATATAAAACCCATGTTTGCTATTTTATGACACACTTATGTCGCAAACATAACACTCTTTTTAGTCACAACTTGTGTGGCAATATTAACAGCCCTATTCCGGCAAATTAACAAATTGTTAACCAGTATTTTGAATATATCTATGTGTTTGTTGTAATTTTGTTATTTCAAAACAAAATTTGAAGCTCAAAAATAAAAAATTTTGATAAAAATTGTCAACTGCTTTTCAGTTATTGACAAATTCATTAACAAATTTTGTTTTTTGAGCTTTAAATGTTGTATTGAAAACAACAAACACATAGAAATATTCAAAATATTGGTTAACAATTTGTTAATTTGCCAGAAAAGAGCTGTAAATTACAAATAAATTAAATTACAAAATCTAAATCAATATTGAAATTGCTTACAGATTGCTCAAGTGAATTCCTTCGAAACCACTTGAGTAACCAAAAACTAAGCCAGCCAACAGAAGTACATTCTACTGCCCTAGCTAAATTCCATGGAAAGAAAAGTGAGCGTACACATAATTGTGCAAACGAATCCACGCTTACACAATTAACCAATCGTTCACCTACTGACCTAAAGAAAGAAGCGCAGGCAGAATTGTGCAAGCGAGTCAGTCGTTCACTTATCGACCTAGTTCGATTCTTAAGAAAGAAGCGCAGGCAAATTTGCGCTAGTGAACACATGCTGACCAATCATCGCTTAATGAAAGCGAAAGCAAAACATTGAATTAAAGAATTTATTTTGAACCAATAGCAATGGAAAGAAAGTGTTATACGGAATTTGCGTCACTTTCTTTCCCATCAAAAGTATCTGCCAAAATAGCAGAAGAGTTAGTTTGAGACTTCGAAGTATAACAATTAAGTAATAATAAAGACTAGAGTTAAGAGTATTTTTCAACAGTTAACAAGTTTAGTTCAAAAATAAAAGACATAAATAATCTCCAACACTTTGTGCGCTATTAATTAAACTGAAGTTTAAACTTCAAATCAGGTGCGATGGACTTCCAACATGTCCTTCTTTAAGAATTTCTATAAAATTTGGATGTGCTTGTTTATATATGGATTTGGCACACCTGTTTATAATTCAAGAAAAAGAATGTTAAATATCAAATTATTAACTCGGCTTTTTTTTTGAGCGCAAGTGTAGATACTTTCCAAAGTACAATTTACCGCATTTTAAATGGTTCCGGGAACATTTCGTTTTCTAAAATGAAGTCATTGACTAACCCGCGAACCAAAGGAGAAGTTTAAACAATTCGCTCGTGTCTATATGGCACGCAATTGGAACCAGGTATTTTTTCGTAAAAAGTTTAGCTTTTTTGCACATTGATGATTCTTGAAATTTTCTTTTAAGATAATCTTTTCTGATGAAAAGAAGTTCATCTTGGTTGAACCAAATGACTACAATATATACAATGTATACTGATATATGACGTAAGGCCTGATATTTTCCAAAAATAAATTTCCGCGTCGAATCACTGCTGGTGTGGGGTGCAGTTAGTGCCCTTGGAAAGATCAATCTTCATTTTCCAATCACTCGGATACATGTACTCAGAAGAGTTAATTGGTATTCTAACCAGCGTTGCCATATTCACAGTTTAAACTTTAAATTATAGTTTTTTAAACAAGCTTACAGTTTTTAAAACGACTCATAGTGCAAATTACAGTTTTTTTTTTAAATTTTAGATTAGAAACAAAAATTTAAATATTCAACTCATATCGGAAAAAATGGACTTCAGAAAACATTGTGTAAATTTTATGTTGAGCTATGAAATAAACTGTTAACTAAATTTTAATTTGAAAATGCATATTTAAAAGATGTGGAACTTCTGTCTTCAACTAAAGTTTTAAATACTTATCAACCATCTATTTCGCAATTTAGTCGACATTTGACAAATGTTATAAGCATTGATGATTTGCAAGAAGCTTATAATGAATGGCGTGAATCAATTGGGGTATTCACGATGAAGTGTATTTGCCCTTGTTTTATGTATTTTTGATAAATTTTATGTTTGTAGTAAATTTTGTAAAATTAAAATAAACAAAAAGCATAGTCTTCAAAATATAACCCCGTAGCAAAAAAAAAAAACAACAATGAACCCCTATTGCATTCTTTGTAAATTTCGTTGTGTATGTAATCAGCTGAACGCAAAAGCATTTCTACTCAACACGGAGGAAGCTATCTTCTTCGTTGTGAGTTTAATTAATAAAAATTATTATAATTTAGTGTTTTCTTTCAATTTTCTTATGATTTCATAATGTTAAATGATAATTTGAATTTATATTTCTAAACAATTTTTTTGGTAATTTTTTTTTTAGATAAAAAAGATTAAAGAACTAAGGTATGCGCTTTATACAAACAAGGTTTGGTCTTTGACCTGAAAGGAAAGAGATAGATAATTTAGAGGAATTGATTGGAACCATACGTTAATTATTGATTATTCGAAACAACCCTGAAAGACAATTTGAATTGCTTTTAACCGAGGCTAGTGTTATGCCTTAACCTCGGCAAGCTTTTTCACTCCTTTAGTTTGTTCCATTCCTTTAATTCCACATTTTCCACAATTTAGTTGTGGATTTTTAGTTTTCCATAATTCTTAAATGTAGGAAAGAACAAAGAAAGTGAAAAAACCATGCCTGAGCCCGGATTCGAACCAGGGACCTCTGGGTTGAGAGTCTAGCGCATTCTCCACTAGACTACAAAGGCCGACAAATTAATGTAAATGAAACAAAACTTAAGAATAAGTTTCGAATTATCGCAATTTGTAGTATTCTAAAAAGAAAAGATCTCCTATAAAAGAATGCATCAAATTGTATTAAATTTTATAAATAAAATTTGATCAAATGCTATTCAAAAGTACGAATGCTATTGAAAGATTTTTTGCACTACTTTTTTTTATTTTTTATGTTTTTTATGCTGTTATGACACTGACTATTTCAGAATCTGAAAAATACTTTGAGTAGCCCACAAAAAAGTGATACATTTTTCAATGCGTGTGAAAAAAAACGTCAAGTGACAATAAAATCCTAAACTGTCACTTTTCAACACTAGAAATAGTCGAAAATTCTTCACTTTTAAAATTTGATTTTTAAAAACCAAATACAATTGCTGCCCACCCCTACTCTGCTGCCGCAATAAATTGCGTTGTAACAGCAAATTGGCTTAAAGCAAAAAAGAAACAATCTGAGCCCGTTGCACTGCATTCCGTGCTGTTCACTGTCCGCAAGCGCTATTGCAGCAGCTGACCTGAAACTAATACAGATC
>CAWUBZ010000051.1:15000-62500 GCA_963920525.1 Dichetophora obliterata | reverse complement strand
TGATAATAATGATAATAATGATAATAATGATAATAATGGTAATTATGATAATAATGATAATTATGATAATTATGATAATAATGATAATAATGATAATAATGATAATAATGATAATAATGATAATAATGATAATAATGATAATAATGATAATAATGATAATAATGATAATAATGATAATAATGATAATAATGATAATAATGATAATAATGATAATAATGATAATAATGATAATAATGATAATAATGATAATAATGATAATAATGATAATAATGATAATAATGATAATAATGATAATAATGATAATAATGATAATAATGATAATAATGATAATAATGATAATTATGATAATAATCATAATACTGATAATACTTATAATAATGATAATAATGATAATAATGATAATAATGATAATTATGATAATAATGATAATTATGATAATAATGATAATAATGATAATAATGATAATAATGATAATAATGATAATAATGATAATAATGATAATAATGATAATAATGATAATAATGATAATAATGATAATAATGATAATAATGATAATAATGATAATAATGATAATAATAATAATAATGATAATAATGATAATAATGATAATAATGATTATAATGAAAATAATGATAATAATGATAATAATGATAATAATGATAATAATGATAATAATGATAATAATGATAATAATGATAATAATGATAATAATGATAATAATTATAATAATGATAATAATGATAATAATGATAATAATGATAATAATGATAATAATGATAATAATGATAATAATGATAATAATGATAATTATGATAATAATCATAATACTGATAATAATGATAATAATGATAATAATGATAATAATGATAATAATGATAATAATGATAATATTGATAATTATGATAATAATGATAATAATGATAATAATGATAATAATGATAATAATGATAATAATGATAATAATGATAATAATGATAATTATGATAATAATCATAATACTGATAATACTGATAATAATGATAATAATGATTATAATGAAAATAATGATATTAATGATAATAATGATAATAATGATAATAATGATAATAATGATAATAATGATAATAATGATAATAATGATAATAATGATAATAATGATAATAATGATAATAATGATAATTATGATAATAATCATAATACTGATAATACTTATAATAATGATAATAATGATAATAATGATAATAATGATAATTATGATAATAATGAGAATTATGATAATAATGATAATAATGATAATAATGATAATAATGATAATAATGATAATAATGATAATAATGATAATAATGATAATAATGATAATAATGATAATAATGATAATAATGATAATAATGATAATAATGATAATAATGATAATAATGATAATAATGATAATAATGATAATAATGATAATAATGATAATAATGATAATAATGATAATAATGATAATAATGATAATAATGATAATAATGATAATAATGATAATAATGATAATTATGATAATAATCATAATACTGATAATACTGATAATAATGATAATAATGATAATAATGATAATAATGGTAATTATGATAATAATGATAATTATGATAATAATGATAATAATGATAATAATGATAATAATGATAATAATGATAATAATGATAATAATGATAATAATGATAATAATGATAATAATGATAATAATGATAATAATGATAATAATGATAATAATGATAAAAATGATAATAATGATAATAATGGTAATAATGGTAAGAATTGTAATACTGATAATATTGATAATAATGATAATATTGATAATAATTATAATATTGATAATAATGATAATAATGATAATAATGATAATAATGATAATAATGATAATAATGATAATAATGATAATAATGATAATAATGATAATAATGATAATAATGATAATAATGATAATAATGATAATAATGATAATAATGATAATAATGATAATAATGATAATAATGATAATAATGATAATAATGATAATAATGATAATAATGATAATAATGATAATAATGATAATAATGATAATAATGATAATAATGATAATAATGATAATAATGATAATAATGATAATAATGATAATTATGATAATAATCATAATACTGATAATACTGATAATAATGATAATAATGATAATAATGGTAATTATGATAATAATGATAATTATGATAATAATGATAATAATGATAATAATGATAATAATGATAATAATGATAATAATGATAATAATGATAATAATGATAATAATGATAATAATGATAATAATGATAATAATGATAATAATGATAATAATGATAATAATGATAATAATGATAATAATGATAATAATGATAATAATGATAATAATGATAATAATGATAATAATGATAATAATGATAATAATGATAATAATGATAATAATGATAATAATGATAATAATGATAATAATGATAATAATGATAATAATCATAATACTTATAATACTTATAATAATGATAATAATGATAATAATGATAATAATGATAATTATGATAATAATGATAATTATGATAATAATGATAATAATGATAATAATGATAATAATGAAAGTAATGATAATAATGATAATAATTATAATAATGATAATGATAATAATGATAATAATGATAATAATGATAATAATGATAATAATAATAATAATGATAATAATGATAATAATGATAATAATGATTATAATGAAAATAATGATAATAATGATAATAATGATAATAATGATAATAATGATAATAATGATAATAATGATAATAATGATAATAATGATAATAATGATAATAATGATAATAATGATTATAATGATAATAATGATAATAATGATAATAATGATAATAATGATAATAATGATAATAATGATAATAATGATAATAATGTTAATAATGATAATAATGATAATAGTGATAATAATGATAATAATGATAATAATGATAATAATGATAATAATGATAGTAATGATATTAATGATAATAATGATAATAATGATAATAATGATAATAATGATAATAATGATAATAATGATAATAATGATAATAATGATAATAATGATAATAATGATAATAATGATAATAATGATAATAATGATAAAAATGATAATAATGATAATAATGATAATAATGATAATAATGATAATAATGATAATAATGATAATAATGATAATAATGATAATAATGATAATAATGATAATAATGATAATAATGATAATAATGATAATAATGATAATAATGATAATAATGATAATAATGATAATAATGATAATAATGATAATAATGATAAAAATGATAATAATGATAATAATGATAATAATGATAATAATGATAATAATGATAATAATGATAATAATGATAATAATGAAAATAATGATAATAATGATAATAATGATAATAATGATAATTATGATAATAATCATAATACTGATAATACTGATAATAATGATAATAATGATAATAATGATAATAATGATAATAATGATAATTATGATAATAATGATAATAATGATAATAATGATAATAATGATAATAATGATAATAATGATAATAATGATAATAATGATAATAATGATAATAATGATAATAATGATAATAATGATAATAATGATAATAATGATGATAATGATAATAATGGTAATAATGGAAATAATGGAATTAATGGAAATAATGATAAAAATGATAATAATGATAATAATGATTATAATGATAATAATGATAATATTTTAATAAAGATAATAATGATAATAATGTGTAATAATGGTAATAATGGTAAGAATTGTAATACTGATAATATTGATAATAATGATAATATTGATAATAATTATAATATTAATAATAATGATAATAATGATAATAATGATAATAATGATAATAATGATAATAATGATAATAATGATAATAATGATAATAATGATAATAATGATAATAATGATAATAATGATAATAATGATAATAATGATAATAATGATAATAATGATAATAATGATAATAATGATAATAATGATAATAATGATAATAATGATAATAATGATAATAATGATAATAATGATAATAATGATAATAATGATAATAATGATAATAATGATAATAATGATAATAATGATAATAATGATAATAATGATAATAATGATAATAATGATAATAATGATAATAATGATAATAATGATAATAATGATAATAATGATAATAATGATAATAATGATAATAATGATAATAATGATAATAATGATAATAATGATAATAATGATAATAATGATAATAATGATAATAATGATAATAATGATAATAATGATAATAATGATAATAATGATAATAATGATAATAATGATAATAATGATAATAATGATAATAATGATAATAATGATAATAATGATAATAATGATAATAATGATAATAATGATAATAATGATAATAATGATAATAATGATAATAATGATAATAATGATAATAATGATAATAATGATAATAATGATAATAATGGTAATAGTGATAATAATGATAATAATGGTAATAATGATAATAATGATTATAATGATAATAATGATAATAATGATAATAATGATAATAATGATAATAATGATAATAATGATAATAATGATAATAATGATAATAATGATAATAATGATAATAATGATAATAATGATAATAATGATAATAATGATAATAATGATAATAATGATAATAATGATAATAATGATAATAATGATAATAATGATAATAATGATAATAATGATAATAATGATAATAATGATAATAATGATAATAATGATAATAATGATAATAATGATAATAATGATAATAATGATAATAATGATAATAATGATAATAATGATAATAATGATAATAATGATAATAATGATAATAATGATAATAATGATAATAATGATAATAATGATAATAATGATAATAATGATAATAATGATAATAATGATAATAATGATAATAATAATAATAATGATAATAATGATAATAATGATAATAATGATAATAATGATAATAATGATAATAATGATAATAATGATAATAATGATAATAATGATAATAATGATAATAATGATAATAATGATAATAATGATAATAATGATAATAATGATAATAATGATAATAATGATAATAATGATAATAATGATAATAATGATAATAATGATAATAATGATA
Organism: Dichetophora obliterata; assembly: GCA_963920525.1. Lineage (NCBI taxonomy): Eukaryota > Metazoa > Arthropoda > Insecta > Diptera > Sciomyzidae > Dichetophora > Dichetophora obliterata. Next base: position 57,314 of record CAWUBZ010000051.1, on the reverse strand, counting down.
ATAATGATAATAATGATAATAATGATAATAATGATAATAATGATAATAATGATAATAATGATAATAATGATAATAATGATAATAATGATAATAATGATAATAATGATAATAATGATAATAATGCTAATAATGCTAATAATGCTAATAATGATAATAATGATAATAATGGTAATAATGATAATAATGATAATAATGATAATAATGATAATAATGATAATAATGATAATAATGATAATAATGATAATAATGATAATAATGATAATAATGATAATAATGATAATAATGATAATAATGATAATAATGATAATAATGATAATAATGATAATAATGATAATAATGATAATAATGATAATAATGATAATAATGATAATAATGATAATAATGATAATAATGATAATTATGATAATAATGATAATAATGATAAAAATGATAATAATGATAATAATGATAATAATGATAATAATGATAATAATGATAATAATGATAATAATGATAATAATGATAATAATGATAATAATGATAATAATGATAATAATGACAATAATGATAATAATGATAATAATGATAATAATGATAATAATGATAATAATGATAATAATGGTAATAATGATAATAATGATAATAATGATAATAATGATAATAATGATAATAATGATAATAATGATAATAATGTTAATAATGATAATAATGATAATAGTGATAATAATGATAATAATGATAATAATGATAATAATGATAATAATGATAATAATGATAATAATGATAATAATGATAATAATGATAATAATGATATTAATGATAATAATGATAATAATGATAATAATGATAATAATGATAATAGTTATAATAATGATAAAAATGATAATAACGATAATAATGATAATAATGATCATAATGATAATAATGATAATAATGATAATAATGATAATAATGATAATAATAATAATGATAATAATAATAATAATGATAATAATGATAAAAATGATCAATATTATAATATTGATAATAATGATAATAATCATGATAATGATAATAATGATAATAATGATAATAATGATAATAATGATAATAATGACAATAACGATAATAATGATAATAATGATAATAATGATAATAATGATAATAATGATAATAATGATAATAATGATAATAATGATAATAATGATAATAATGATAATAATGATAATAATGATAATAATGATAATAATGATAATAATGATAATAATGATAATAATGATAATAATGATAATAATGATAATAATGATAATAATGATAATAATGATAATAATGATAATAATGATAATAATGATAATAATGATAATAATGATAATAATGATAATAATGATAATAATGATAATAATGATAATAATGATAATAATGATAATAATGATAATAATGATAATAATGATAATAATGATAATAATGATAATAATGATAATAATGATAATAATGATAATAATGATAATAATGATAATAATGATAATAATGATAACAATGATAATAATGATAATAATGATAATTATGATAATAATGATAATAATGATAATAATGATAATAATGATAATAATGATAATAATGATAATAATGATAATAATGATAATAATGATAATAATGATAATAATGATAATAATGATAATAATGATAATAATGATAATAATGATAATAATGATAATAATGATAATAATGATAATAATGATAATTATGATAATAATGATAATAATGATAATAATGATAATAATGATAATAATGATAATAATGATAATAATGATAATAATGATAATAATGATAATAATGATAATAATGATAATAATGATAATAATGATAATAATGATAATAATGATAATAATGATAATAATGATAATAATGATAATAATGATAATAATGATAATAATGATAATAATGATAATAATGATAATAATGATAATAATGATAATAATGATAATAATGATAATAATTTTAATGATGATAATAATGATAATAATGATATTAATGATAATAATGATAATAATTATAATAATGATAATAATGATAAAAAATGATAAAAATGATAATAATGATAATAATGATAATAATGATAATAATGATAATGATAATAATGATAATAATGATAATAATGAAAATAATGATAATAATGATAATAATGATAATAATGATAATAATAATAATAATAATAATGATAATAACGATAAAAATGATAAATATTATAATAATTATAATAATGATAATAATGATAATAATGATAATAATTATAATAATGATAATAATGATAATAATGATAATAATGATAATAATAATAATAATAATAATAATAATGATAATAATGATAATAATGATAATAATGATAATAATGATAATAATGATAATAATGATAATAAGGATAATAATGATAATAATGATGATAATGATAATAATGATAATAATGATAATAATGATAATAATGATAATAATGATAATAATGATAATAGTGATAATAATGGTAATAATGATAATAATGAAAATAATGATAATAATGATAATAATGATAATAATGATAATAATGATAATAATGATAATAATTATAATAATGATAATAATGATAATTTTGTTAATCATGATAATTATGATAATAATGATAATAATGATAATAATGATAATAATGATAATAATGATAATAATGATAATAATGATAATAATGATAATAATGATAATAATGATAATAATGATAATAATGATAATAATGATAATAATTATAATAATGATAATAATGATAATAATGATAATAATGATAATAATGATAATAATGATAATAATGATAATAATGATAATAATGATAATAATGATAATAATGATAATAATGATAATAATGTTAATAATGATAATAATGATAATAATGATAATAATGATAATAATGATAATAATGATAATAATGATAATAATGATAATAATGATATTAATGATAATAATGATAATAATGATAATAATGATAATAATGATAATAATGATAATAATGATAATAATGATAATAATGATAATAATGATAATAATGATAATAATGATAATAATGATAATAATGATAATAATGATAATAATGATAATAATGATAATAATTATAATAATGATAATAATGATAATTTGGTTAATCATGATAATTATGATAATAATGATAATAATGATAATAATGATAATAATGATAATAATGATAATAATGATAATAATGATAATAATGATAATAATGATAATAATGATAATAATGATAATAATGATAATAATGATAATAATGATAATAATGATAATAATGATAATAATGATAATAATTATAATAATGATAATAATGATAATAATGATAATAATGATAATAATGATAATAATGATAATAATGATAATAATGATAAAAATGATAATAATGATAATAATGATAATAATGATAAAAATGATATAAATCATAATAATGATAATAATGATAATAATGATGATAATAATGATAATAATGAAAATAATGATAATAATGATAATAATGATAATAATGATAATAATGGTAATAATGATAATAACGATAATAATGATAATAATGATAATAATGATATTAATGATAGTAATGATAATAATGATAATAATGATAATAATGATAATAATGATAACAATGATAATAATGATAATAATGATAATAATGATAATAATGATAATAATGATAATAATGATAATAATGATAATAATGATAATAACGATAATAATGATAATAATGATAATAATGATAATAATGATAATAATGATAATACTGATAATAATGATAAAATGATAATAATGATAATAATGATAATAATGATAATAATGATAATAATGATAATAATGATAATAATGATAATAATGATAATAATGATAATAATGATAATAATGATAATAATGACAATAATGATAATAATGATAATAATGATAATAATGATAATAATGATAATATTGAAAATAATGGTAATAATGATAATAATGATAATAATAATAATAATGTAATAATGATAATAATGATAATAATGATAATAATGATAATAATGATAATTATGATTATAATGATAATATTGATAATAATGATAATAATTATAATAATTATAATAATGATAATAATGATAATAATGATAATAATGTTAATGATGATAATAATGATAATAATGATAATAATGATAAAAATGATAATAATGATAATAATGATAATAATGATAATAATGATAATAATGATAATAATGATAATAATGATAATAATGATAATAATGATAATAATGATAATAATGATAATAATGATAATAATGATAATAATGATAATAATGATAATAATGATAATAATAATAATAATGATAATAATGATAATAATGATAATAATTATAATAATGATAATAATGATAATAATGATAAAAATAATAAATATAATAATGATAATAATGATATAATGATGATAATGGTAATAATAATAATAATGATATTAATGATAATAATGATAATAATGATAATAATGAAAATAATGATATAAATGATAAAATGATTAATTATGATAATAATGATATTAATGATAATAATGTTAATAATGATAATAATGATAATAATGATAATAATGATAATAATGAAAATAATGATAATAATGATGATAATGATAATAATGATAATAATAATTATAATGATATTAATGATAATAATGATATTAATGATAGTAATGATAATAATGATAATAATGATAATAATGATAATAATGATAACAATGATAATAATGATAATAATGATAATAATGATAATAATGATAATAATGATAATAATGATAATAATGATAATAATGATAATAACGATAATAATGATAATAATGATAATAATGATAATAATGATAATTATGATTATAATGATAATATTGATAATAATGATAATAATTATAACAATTATAATAATGATAATAATGATAATAATGATAATAAGATAATAATGATAATAATGATAATAGATAATAATGATAATAATGTTAATGATGATAATAATGATAATAATGATAATAATGATAAAAATGATAATAATGATAATAATGATAATAATGATAATAATGATAATAATGATAATAATGATAATAATGATAATAATGATAATAATGATAATAATGATAATAATGATAATAATGATAATAATGATAATAATGATAATAATGATAATAATGATAATAATGATAATAATGATAAATAATGATAATTAATGGTAATAATGATAATAATGATAATAATGATAATAATGATAATAATGATAATAATGATAATATGATAATAATGATAATAATGATAATAATGATAATAATGATAATAATGATAATAATGATAATAATGATAATAATGGTAATAATGATAATAATGATAATAATGATAATTAATGATAATAATGATAATAATGATAATAATTATAATAATGATAATAATGATAATTTTGTTATCATGATAATTATGATAATAATGATAATAATGATAATAATGATAATAATGATAATAATGATAATAATGATAATAATGATAATAATGATAATAATGATAATAATGATAATAATGATAATAATGATAATAATTATAATATTGATAATAATGATAATAATGATAATAATGATAATAATGATAATAATGATAATAATGATAATAATGATAATAATGATAATAATGATAATAATGATAATAATGATAATAATGATAATAATGATAAATAATGATAAAAATGATAAATATCATTATAATGATAATAATGATAATAATGATGATAATAATGATAATAATGAAAATAATGATAATAATGATAATAATGATAATAATGATAATAATGATAATAATGATAATAATGGTAATAATGATAATAACGATAATAATGATAGTAATGATAATAATGAATATTAATGATAGTAATGGTAATAATGATAATAATGATAATAATGTTAATAATGATAACAATGATAATAATGATAATAATGATAATAATGATAATAATGATAATAATGATAATAATGATAATAATGATAATAACGATAATAATGATAAATAATGATAATAATGAATAATAATGATAATAATGATAATAATGATATAATGATAAAATGGTAATAATGATAATAATGATAATAATGATAATAATGATAATAATGATAATAATGATAATAATGATATTAATGATAATAATGATAATAATGATAATAATGATAATAATGATAATAATGAAAATAATGATAATAATGATAATAATTATAATAATGATAATGATAATAATGATTAATAATGATAATAATGATAATAATCATGATAATGATAATAATGATAATAATGAAAATAATGATAATAATGATAATATGAAAATAATGATAATAATGATAATATTGATAATAATGATAATAATGATAATAATGATAATAATGATAATAATGATAATAATGATAAAATGATAATATATGATAATAATGATAATAATGATAATAATTATAATAATGATAATAATGATAATAATGATAATAATGATAATAATGATAATAATGATAATAATGATAATAATGATAATAATGATAATAATGATAATAATGATAATAATGATATTAATGATAATAATGATAATAATGATAATAATGATAATAATGATAATAATGATAATAATGAAAATAATGATAATAATGATAATAATTATAATAATGATAATGATAATAATGATAAATAATGATAATAATGATAATAATCATGATAATGATAATAATGATAAGAATGAAAATAATGATAATAATGATAATAATGAAAATAATGATAATAATGATAATAATGATAATAATGATAATAATGATAATAATGATAATAATGATAATAATGATAATAATGATAATAATGATAATAATGATAATAATGATAATAATGATAATAATGATAATAATGATAATAATGATAATAATGATAATAATGATAATAATGAGTAATAATGATAATAATGATAATAATGATAATAATGATAATAATGATAATAATGATAATAATGATAATAATGATAATAATGATAATATTGATAATAATGATAATAATGATAATAATGATAATAATGATAATAATGATAATAATGATAATATATGATAATAATGAAAATAATGATAATAATGATAATAATTATAATAATGATAATGATAATAATGATAATAATGATAATAATGATAATAATGATAATAATAATAATAATGATAATAATGATAATAATGATAATAATGATTATAATGAAAATAATGATAATAATGATAATAATGATAATAATGATAATAATGATAATAATGATAATAATGATAATAATGATAATAATGATAATAATGATAATAATGATAATAATGATAATAATGATAATAATGATAATAATGATAATAATGATAATAATGATAATAATGATAATAATGATAATAATGATAATAATGATAATAATAATATAATGATAATAATGATAATAATGATAATAATGATAATAATGATAATAATGATAATAATGATAATAATGATAATAATGATAATAATGTTAATAATGATAATAATGATAATAGTGATAATAATGATAATAATGATAATAATGATAATAATGATAATAATGATAATAATGATAATAATGATAATAATGATATTAATGATAATAATGATAATAATGATAATAATGATAATAATGATAATAATGATAATAATGATAATAATGATAATAATGATAATAATGATAATAATGATAATAATGATAATAATGATAATAATGATAATAATGATAATAATGATAATAATGATAATAATGATAATAATGATAATAATGATAATAATGAAAATAATGATAATAATGATAATAATGATAATATGAAAATAATGATTAATAATGATAATAATTATAATAATGATAATGATAATAATGATAATAATGATAATAATGATAATAATGATAATAATAATAATAATGATAATAATGATAATAATGATAATAATGATTATAATGAAAATAATGATAATAATGATAATAATGATAATAATGATAATAATGATAATAATGATAATAATGATAATAATGATAATAATGATAATAATGATAATAATGATAATAATGATAATAATGATAATAATGATAATAATGATAATAATGATAATAATGATAATAATGATAATAATGATAATAATGATAATAATGATAATAATGATAATAATGATAATAATGATAATAATGATAATAATGTTAATAATGATAATAATGATAATAATGATAATAATGATAATAATGATAATAATGATAATAATGATAATAATGATAATAATGATATTAATGATAATAATGATAATAATGATAATATGATAATAATGATAATAAATGATAATAATGATAATAATGATAATAATGATAATAATGATAATAATGATAATAATGATATAATGATAATAATGATAATAATGATAATAATGATAATAATGATAATAATGATAAAAATGATAATAATGATAATAATGATAATAATGATAATAATGATAATAATGATAATAATGATAATAATGATAATAATGATAATAATGATAATAATGATAATAATGATAATAATGATAATAATGATAATAATGATAATAATGATAATAATGATAATAATGATAATAATGATAATAATGATAATAATGATAATAATGATAATAATGATAATAATGATAATAATGATAATAATGATAATAATGATAATAATGATAATAATGATAATAATGATAATAATGATAATAATGATAATAATGATAATAATGATAATAATGATAATAATGATAATAATGATAATATGATAATAATGATAATAATGATAATATGATAATAATTAATAGATAATGATAATAATGATAATAATGATAATAATGATAATAATGATAATAATGATAATAATGATAATAATGATAATAATGATAATAATGATAATAATGATAAATATGATAATAATGATAATAATGATAATAATGATAATAATGATAATAATGATAATAATGATAATAATGATAATAATGATAATAATGATAATAATGTAATAATGATAATAATGATAATAATGATAATAATGATAATAATGATAATAATGATAATAATGATAATAATGATAATAATGATAATAATGATAATAATGATAATAATGATAATAATGATAATAATGATAATAATGATAATAATGATAATAATGATAATAATGATAATAATGATAATAATGATAATGATAATAATGATAATAATGATAATAATGATAATAATGATAATAATGATATAATGATAATAATGATAATAATGATAATAATGATAATAATGATAATAATGATAATAATGATAATAATGATAATAATGATAATTAATGATAATAATGATAATAATGATAATAATGATAAAATGATTATAATGATAATAATGATAATAATGATAATAATGATAATAATTTTAATGATGATAATAATGATAATAATGATAATAATGATAATAATGATAATAATGATATTAATGATAATAATGATAATAATTATAATAATGATAATAATGATAATAAGGATAATAATGATAATAATGATGATAATGATAATAATGATAATAATGATAATAATGATAATAATAATAATGATAATAATAATAATAATAATAATGATAATAATGATAAAAATGATAAATATTATAATAATGATAATAAATGATGATAATGATAATAATTATAATAATGATAATAATGATAATAATGATAATAATGATAATAATAATAATACTAATGATAATAATGATAGTAATGATAATAATGATAATAAGGATAATAATGATAATAATGATGATAATGATAATAATGATAATAATGATAATAATGATAATAATGATAATAATGATAATAATGATAATAATGATAATAATGATAATAATGATAATAATGATTATAATGATAATAATGATAATAATGATAATAATGATAATAATGATAATAATGATAATAATGATAATAATGATAATAATGATAATAATGATAATAATGATAATAATGATAATAATGATAATAATTATAAAAATGATAATAATGATAATTATGTTAATCATGATAATAATGATAATAATGATAATAATGATAATAATGATAATTATGATAATAATGATAATAATGATAATAATGATAATAATGATAATAATTATAATAATGATAATAATGATAATAATGATAATTATGATAATAATGATAATAATGATAATAATGATAATAATGATAATAATGATAAAATGATAAATATCATAATAATGATAATAATGATAATAATGATGATAATGATGATAATAATGAAAATAATGATAATAATGATAATAATGATAATAATGGTAATAATGATAATAACGATAATAATGATAATAATGATATAGTGATATTAATGATAATAATGATAATAATGATAATAATGATAATAATGATAATAATGATAATATTGATAATAATGATAATAATGATAATAATGATATTAATGATAATAATGATAATAATGATAATAATGATAATAATGATAATAATAGATAATAATGATAATAATGATAATAATGATAATAATGATAATAATGATAATAATGATAATAATGATAATAATGATAATAATGATAAAAAATGATAATAATGATAATAATGATAATAATTGATAATAATGATAATAATGATAATAATGATAATAATGATAATAATGATAATAATGATAATAATGATAATAATGATAATAATGATAATAATGATAATAATGATAATAATGATAATAATGATAATAATGATAATAATGATAATAATGATAATAATGATAAATAATGATAATAATGATAATAATGATAATAATGATAATAATGATAATAATGATAATAATGATAATAAATGATAATAATGATAATAATAGATAATAATGATAATAATGATAATAATGATAATAATGATAATAATGATAATAATGATAATAATGATAAATAATGATAATAATGATATAATGATAATAATGATATAATAATAATGATAATAATGATAATAATGATAATAATGATAATAATGATTAATAATGATAATAATGATAATAATGATAATAATGATAATAATGATAATAATGATAATAATGATAATAATGATAATAATGATAATAATGATAATAATGATAATAATGATAATAATGATAATAATGATAATAATGATAATAATGATAATAATGATAATAATGATAATAATGATAATAATGATAATAATGATAATAATGATAATAATGATAATAATGATAATAATGATAATAATGATAATAATGATAATAATGATAATAATGATAATAATGATAATAATGATAATAATGATAATAATGATAATAATGATAATAATGATAATAATGATAATAATGATAATGATAATTATGATAATTATGATAATAATGATAATAATGATAATAATGATAATAATGATAATAATGATAATAATGATAATAATGATAATAATGATAATAATGATAATAATGATAATAATGATAATAATGATAATAATGATAATAATGATAATAATGATAATAATGATTATAATGATAATAATGATAATAATGATAATAATGATAATAATGATAATAATTTTAATGATGATAATAATGATAATAATGATAATAATGATAATAATGATAATAATGATATTAATGATAATAATGATAATAATTATAATAATGATAATAATGATAATAAGGATAATAATGATAATAATGATGATAATGATAATAATGATAATAATGATAATAATGATAATAATAATAATGATAATAATAATAATAATAATAATGATAATAATGATAAAAATTATAAATATTATAATAATGATAATAATGATGATAATGATAATAATTATAATAATGATAATAATGATAATAATGATAATAATGATAATAATAATAATACTAATGATAATAATGATAATAATGATAATAATGATAATAAGGATAATAATGATAATAATGATGATAATGATAATAATGATAATAATGATAATAATGATAATAATGATAATAATGATAATAATGATAATAATGATAATAATGATAATAATGATAATAATGATAATAATGATAATAATGATAATAATGATAATAATGATAATAATGATAATAATGATAATAATGATAATAATGATAATAATGATAATAATGATAATAATGATAATAATGATAATAATGATAATAATGATAATAATGATAATAATGATAATAATGATAATAATGATAATAATGATAATAATGATAATAATGATAATAATGATAATAATGATAATAATGATAATAATGATAATAATTATAAAAATGATAATAATGATAATTATGTTAATCATGATAATAATGATAATAATGATAATAATGATAATAATGATAATTATGATAATAATGATAATAATGATAACTAATGATAATAATGATAATAATGATAATAATTATAATAATGATAATAATGATAATAATGATAATTATGATAATAATGATAATAATGATAATAATGATAATAATGATAATAATGATAATAATGATAAAAATGATAAATATCATAATAATGATAATAATGATGATAATGATGATAATAATGAAAATAATGATAATAATGATAATAATGATAATAATGGTAATAATGATAATAACGATAATAATGATAATAATGATAATAGTGATATTAATAATAATAATGATAATAATGATAATAATGATAATAATGATAATAATGATAATAATGATAATAATGATAATAATGATAATAATGATAATATTGATAATAATGATAATAATGAAAATAATGATAATAACGATAATAATGATAATAATGATAATAATGATAATAATGATAATAATGATAATAATGATAATAATGATAATAATGATAATAATGATAATAATGATAAAATGATAATAATGATAATAATGATAATAATGATAATAATGATAATAATGATAATAATGATAATAATGATAATAATGATAATAATGATAATAATGATAATAATGATAATAATGATAATAATGAAAATAATGATAATAATGATAATAATGATAATAATGATAATAATGATAATAATGATAATAATGATAATAATGATAATAATGATAATAATGATAATAATGATAATAATGATAATAATGATAATAATGATAATAATGATATTAATGATAATAATGATAATAATGACAATAATGATAATAATGATAATAATGATAATAATGATAATAAAGATAATAATGATAATAATTATAATAATGGTAATAATGATAATAATGATAATAATAATAATAATGATAATAATGATAATAATGATAATAATGATAATTATGATAATAATGATAATAATGATAATAATGATAATAATTATAATAATGATAATAATGATAATAATTATAATAATGATAATAATGTTAATGATGATAATAATGATAATATGATAATAATGATAATAATGATAATAATGATAAAAATGATAATAATGATAATAATGATAATAATGATAATAATGATAATAATGATAATAATGATAATAATGATAATAATGATAACAATGATAATAATAATAATAATGATAATAATGATAATAGTGATAATAATTATAATAATGATAATAATGATAATAATGATAAAAATGACAAATATTATAATAATGATAATAATGATGATAATGGTAATAATAATAATAATGATAACAGTGATAATAATGATAATAATGATAATAATGATAATAATGATAATAATGATAATAATGATAATAATGATATAAATGATAAAAATGATAATTATGATAATAATGATAATAATGTTAATAATGATAATAATGAGAATAATGATAATAATGATAATAATGATAATAATGATAATAATGATAATAATGATAATAATGATAATAATGATAATAATGATAATAGATAATAATGATAATAATGATAATAATGATAATAATGATAATAATGATATAAATGATAAAAATGATAATTATGATAATAATGATAATAATGATAATAATGATAATAATGATAATAATGATAATAATGATAATAATGATAATAATGATAATAATGATAATAATGATAATAATGATAATAATGATAATAATGATAATAATGATAATAATGATAATAATGATAATAATGATAATAATGATAATAATGATAATAATGATAATAATGATAATAATATAATAATGATAATAATGATAATAATGATAATAATGATAATAATGATAATAATGATAATATGATAATAAGATAATAATGATAATAATGATAATAATGATAATAATGATAATAATGATAATAATGATAATAATGATAATAATGATAATAATGATAATAATGATAATAATGATAATAATGATAATAATGATAATAATGATAATAATGATAATAATGATAATAATGATAATAATGATAATAATGATAATAATGATATAATGATAATAATGATAATAATGATAATAATGATAATAATGATAATAATGATAATAATGATAATAATGATAATAATGATAATAATGATAATAATGATATAATGATAATAATGATAATAATGATAATAATGATAATAATGATAATAATGATAATAATGATAATAATGATAATAATGATAATAATGATAATAATGATAATAATGATAATAATGATAATAATGATAATAATGATAATAATGATAATAATGATAATAATGATAATAATGATAATAAGATAATAATGATAATAATGATAATAATGATAATAATGATAATAATGATAATAATGATAATAATGATAATAATGATAATAATGATAATAATGATAATAATGATAATAATGATAATAATGATAATAATGATAATAATGATAATAATGATAATAATGATAATAATGATAATAATGATAATAATTATAATAATGATAATAATGATAATAATGATAATAATGATAATAATGATAATAATGATAATAATGATAATAATGATAATAATGATAATAATGATAATAATGATAATAATGATAATAATGATAATGATAATATGATAATAATGATAATAATGATAATAATGATAATAATGATAATAATGATAATAATGATAATAATGATAATAATGATAATAATGATAATAATGATAATAATGATAATAATGATAATAATGATAATAATGATAATAATGATAATAATGATAATAATGATAATAATGATAATAATGATAATAATGATAATAATGATAATAATGATAATAATGATAATAATGATAATAATGATAATAATGATAATAATGATAATAATGATAATAATGATAATAATGATAATAATGATAATAATGATAATAATGGTAATAATGATAATAATGATAATAATGATAATAATGATAATAATGATAATAATGATAATAATGATAATAATGATAATAATGATAATAATGATAATAATGATAATAATGATAATAATGATAATAATGTTTATAATGACAATAATGATAATAATGATAATAATGATGATAATGATAATAATGATAATAATGATAATAAGGTATGCGACAAAAAGATAAGGTCAGTCTGTTTTTTCTTTGTGGAGCTCAATTTGAGTGATTACTCTTTGGATCTTGTGGATTTTATTGTTCGATAGAGAGAATGCAACAAATAAATTCTAATATAATGAGTAAACAAAGTCCCGTTAGTTTTAAATACATCAAAAATGAAAAAAAGCTAAATTTTGCTGCGACAAAATGATAAGGTCAGTTGCAATTTTTGCATTGTTTGGTCAGGTGAGTGTTCCGTTTGTATTAAAATTTGATTTATTTTAATAATTAAATTATTAAACAGTTTTTGAAGAGAAATGGGTCGTGGTAAGAGTCTCACTACTTACGAGAAAGGATTTATTGACGGAAAGGTTGTTGAAGGAGTTGGAATGAGACAAATCGCCAGAGATCTTGGAAGATCACTGTGTGTTGTACAAAATGATTTGAAGGATCGAGAAAATTATGAAAAAAAAGGGTCCTGGTCGAAAAAAATTACTTTCCGCGACCACAGTGCGCTCCATTGGACGAATTGCCTCAAATTCTACCATAAGTGCAGCAAAAATTTATGGCAGAGCTTAAGCTTACTGCATCCAAGAGGACAGTACTCAGAGCCATCGACGGAAATGAATATTTGAAGCGAGCCAAAATGAAAAAAATTCCTTGCCTCAATGCTGACCATAAAGCGAAGAGGCTTGAATTCGCTAAATTAAACATGTCAACCAATTGCCATCAGGTAATTTTATAATAAATAAAAAGAAAATCATTTGTAGGTTTTAATGACTGTTTTTTTTCTTTCAGATGATTTTTTCGGACGAGAAAAAATTCAATCTTGATGGCCCAGATGATTTGAATTATTATTGGCGGGATTTAAGAAAGGAGCCTCGATATTTTTCAAAAAGAAATTTTGGTGGTGGTTCGTTGATGGTGTGGGGAGCATTCAGCTCTATTGGAACATTGCCTCTCGCATTTCCGTCAACACGCATGAACAGTGCTGAATACCAGAAAGTACTCTCCACATGTTTGCTCCCTTTTCTTGCTGAAAATCGAGAAGCGCCGCTTGTTTTTCAGCAAGATAATGCAGCGATCCATGTGAGTCGGTCAACAAAGGAGTGGTTTGTGGGCAATTCAGTGGAAGTCTTGGACTGGCCCGCACGCTCACCTGACCTGAATCCCATGGAGAACATGTGGGGAATTCTTGTACGTGAAGTTTATGCCGATAACAGGTAGTTTAGCACTGTTGCTGATCTGAAAGTGGCCATACTGAATGCCTGGAGAGAAATTCGGCAAACAACACTCGCGAGCCTGGTAGGATCGATGCCGAGGCGTATAATACAATAAAATGGAAGCCAAATTAATTAAAAAATTTATTCTGTACATTAATAAACTTGTTTTCGTAAAAAATTGCAACTGAACTTATCATTTTGTCGCAGCAAAATTTAGCTTCTTTTCATTTTTGATGTATTTAAAACTAACGGGACTTTGTTTACTCATTATATTAGAATTTATTTGTTGCATTCTCTCTATCGAACAATAAAATCCACAAGATCCAAAGAGTAATCACTCAAATTGAGCTCCACAAAGAAAAAACAGACTGACCTTATCTTTTTGTCGCATACCTTAATGATAATTATGATAATAATGATAATAATGATAATAATGATAATAATGATAATAATGATAATAATGATAATAATGATAATAATGATAATAATGATAATAATGATAATAATGATAATAATGATAATAATGATAATAATGATAATAATGATAATAATGATAATAATGATAATAATAATAATAATGATAATAATGATAATAATGATAATAATGATAATAATGATAATAATGATAATAATGATAATAATGATAATAATGATAATAATGATAATAATGATAATAATGATAATAATGATAATAATGATAATAATGATAATAATGATAATAATGATAATAATGATAATAATGATAATAATGATAATAATGATAATAATGATAATAATGATAATAATGATAATAATGATAATAATGATAATAATGATAATAATGATAATAATGATAATAATGATAATAATGATAATAATGATAATAATGATAATAATGATAATAATGATAATAATGATAATAATGATAATAATGATAATAATGATAATAATGATAATAATGATAATAATGATAATAATGATAATAATGATAATAATAATAATAATGATAATAATGATAATAATGATAATAATGATAATAATGATAATAATGATAATAATGATAATAATGATAATAATGATAATAATGATAATAATGATAATAATGATAAAAATGATAATAATGATAATAATGATAATAATGATAATAATGATAATAATGATAATAATGATAATAATGATAATAATGATAATAATGATAATAATGATAATAATGATAATAATGATAATAATGATAATAATGATAATAATGATAATAATTATAATAATGATAATAATGATAATAATGATAATAATGATAATAATGATAATAATGATAATAATGATAATAATGATAATAATGATAATAATGATAATTATGATAATAATCATAATACTGATAATACTGATAATAATGATAATAATGATAATAATGATAATAATGATAATTATGATAATAATGATAATTATGATAATAATGATAATAATGATAATAATGATAATAATGATAATAATGATAATAATGATAATAATGATAATAATGATAATAATGATAATAATGATAATAATGATAATAATGATAATAATGATAATAATGATAATAATGATAATAATGATAATAATGATAATAATGATAATAATGATAATAATGATAATAATGATAATAATGATAATAATGATAATAATGATAATAATGATAATAATGATAATAATGATAATAATGATAATAATGATAATAATGATAATAATGATAATAATGATAATAATGATAATAATGATAATAATGATAATAATGATAATAATGATAATAATGATAATAATGATAATGATAATAATGATAATAATGATAATAATGATAATAATGATAATAATGATAATAATGATAATAATGATAATAATGATAATAATGATAATAATGATAATAATGATAATAATGATAATAATGATAATAATGATAATAATGATAATAATGATAATAATGATAATAATGATAATAATGATAATAATGATAATAATGATAATAATGATAATAATGATAATAATGATAATAATGATAATAATGATAATAATGATAATAATGATAATAATGATAATAATGATAATAATGATAATAATGATAATAATGATAATAATGATAATAATGATAATAATGATAATAATGATAATAATGATAATAATGATAATAATGATAATAATGATAATAATGATAATAATGATAATAATGATAATAATGATAATAATGATAATAATGATAATAATGATAATAATGATAATAATGATAATAATGATAATAATGATAATAATGATAATAATGATAATAATGATAATAATGATAATAATGATAATAATGATAATAATGATAATAATGATAATAATGATAATAATGATAATAATGATAATAATGATAATAATGATAATAATGATAATAATGATAATAATGATAATAATAATAATAATGATAATAATGATAATAATGATAATAATGATAATAATGATAATAATGATAATAATGATAATAATGATAATAATGATAATAATGATAATAATGATAATAATGATAATAATGATAATAATGATAAAAATGATAATAATGATAATAATGATAATAATGATAATAATGATAATAATGATAATAATGATAATAATGATAATAATGATAATAATGATAATAATGATAATAATGATAATAATGATAATAATGATAATAATGATAATAATGATAATAATGATAATAATTATAATAATGATAATAATGATAATAATGATAATAATGATAATAATGATAATAATGATAATAATGATAATAATGATAATAATGATAATAATGATAATTATGATAATAATCATAATACTGATAATACTGATAATAATGATAATAATGATAATAATGATAATAATGATAATTATGATAATAATGATAATTATGATAATAATGATAATAATGATAATAATGATAATAATGATAATAATGATAATAATGATAATAATGATAATAATGATAATAATGATAATAATGATAATAATGATAATAATGATAATAATGATAATAATGATAATAATGATAATAATGATAATAATGATAATAATGATAATAATGATAATAATGATAATAATGATAATAATGATAATAATGATAATAATGATAATAATGATAATAATGATAATAATGATAATAATGATAATAATGATAATAATGATAATAATGATAATAATGATAATAATGATAATAATGATAATAATGATAATAATGATAATAATGATAATAATGATAATAATGATAATAATGATAATAATGATAATAATGATAATAATGATAATGATAATAATGATAATAATGATAATAATGATAATAATGATAATAATGATAATAATGATAATAATGATAATAATGATAATAATGATAATAATGATAATAATGATAATAATGATAATAATGATAATAATGATAATAATGATAATAATGATAATAATGATAATAATGATAATAATGATAATAATGATAATAATGATAATAATGATAATAATGATAATAATGATAATAATGATAATAATGATAATAATGATAATAATGATAATAATGATAATAATGATAATAATGAAAATAATGATAATAATGATAATAATTTTTTTTTTGCGGAAAAGGTCAGGTGGAATGCCTGTTACGCACCGTCAGCCAAGTTCGTCCCTTGACCGGTGTGTCGGGATCCGCTGTCGCATATTGCTAGCGCCTAACGACTAAACCACCTCCTTCTTATACGGGAGTTTTTCCCACCCCGAAACCGCTTTCGCATTACTTCGGGGTGGTCCCTGTTTTTGGCTGTGTGAGCCAGCATCTGTAAAAACCCGCGTCCGGGTCTCCGCTTCTGCCTTTCTTGCCTTCGAGGTTCACATTTCCTCATTCAAGTTATAGGTCAAGATCAGCTGCATGCAGCGCTTTATTTCGCCACAGCTAGCCAAGCTACCACTATCTACTTTCCACCGGTAGCTCGGCAGCTTCCAGATCGCGTTTCTTTTTTCGTAGAATATTTTCAACGCATCTGGCTACGCATTTCCAGTTTTCTTCGCTGCTGACCATAATATCAAGCACGCGATCTACGTTTAAAACGCCTACTATTAATATAAGGGCGTTACGCTCCGCTTGCCACCGTGCACATTGGAAGAAGGTGTGCTCTGCGTCATCTAGCTGTCCGTCGCCATAGATACAATCGGGACTTTCTACTTTTCCCATTTTGTGAAGGTACTTTCGAAAGTACCCGTGGCCTGACAGGAACTGCGTGATGTAAAAGTTTACCTCACCGAATTCTCGATTATACCATCTATCTAGGTGGGGGACTAATTTTGCTGTCCACCTGCCTTTGGTGTCAGTGTCCCATCGGTCTTGCCACCGTCGCAGGGTCTGTAGCTGAACCGCCTGCTTGGTCATTCTGTCGTTATTGTTTTTCTTCTTCAGTTCCCATAACGTTTTGCGCTCTTGTGCTAGAAGATCGATTGGTATGGTTCCACTGATCACTAATACTGCAGCTTCAGAAACCGTGCGGTACGCTGAAGCTACCCGTAGGGCTGCCGTTCTCTGTACTGCCGATAGGGGCTTTCTTTTGCGTGTCGTTTTCAGAACATCAGCCCACAGCTCACTTCCATACAGGAGTATGGAGTGTGTTGTCGACATTAACAACTTTCTCTTACTCTGCATAGGACCGCCTATGTTTGCCATTAAATGGCTAAGCCATGCTGTTATTTGGGCTGCTTTCGTCGCTGCATATTGTATCTGCGCCCAGTAGGATAGCTTATTATCAAGCCTTATCCCTAGGTAGTTTACCACCTTCTGGGTACTGATAGTCTTCGCGCATACCCTCAGCTCTACTTCTAGTGGGATATGCTTTCTTGTGAGAAGAAGGAGCTCAGTTTTTTCTGTAGCCAGTTGGAGGCCGTGAGAGTCCAGCCACGCTTTTGTTCTAAGCATGACCTGATTGAGCTTTCTTTGTGCGTCTGTGGTGTCTCGTGCGGTGATAATAGCTGCGATATCATCTGCGTACCCGACAAGATATGTATCATCGGGCATATCCATACGAAGGATTTCGTCGTAACTTACGTTCCAAAGATCTGGGCCGAGAATTGACCCTTGTGCAGCCCCTGACGTTATCTGTTTTTGTCTGGGACCGCTTGTGGTTTCGTAAGTAAGTTTGCGATCCTTAAGATAGTTTCGCATCATTCTCATTAGATACGACGGGATTTGGAAGCGATTTTCCAGAGCGTAAATTATATTTTTCCAGCTGACGCTATTAAAGACGCTATTCATCTAGGGTCGCCAGTAAGACGATTCCCCTTGAGTAGTGGTTCCTAGTTTGTGCATCTTCGAAGCTTGTCAGGGCTTCTGTGATAGCTCCAATTGTAGACCTACCGGGTCTAAAGCCATGCTGTCTTGGGGACAGTCCCCCACTAGTGTTAATTGCTGTCGCAAGGCGAGGCTTAAGCAGTCTTTCTAGTAGCTTTCCAGATGTGTCAAGCATGCAGAGGGGTCTGTAGGCCGAAGGAGACTCTGGGTTTCCTTTTCCCTTGCTGATGAGTACTAGACTTTGTCTCTTCCATATTTCTGGAAAAATGCCTTCTGTTAAGCAAGCGTTGTACATGCTTAGCAGTACGTTGGGTCTCGAGATTTTCAGTATTTTCAGTATTTTCAGAGCAAGTATTTTCAAAATCTCTGATGGGACGCCGTCAAGGCCGGGTGCTTTTTTATTTTTAAGCGTTCTCGCGGCTAGCTTGAGCTCGTCTTCTGTAAAAAGTGGAGGCGAATCATCCTGAGGGATCTCCAAGACTTCTTCTGTTACGTCATGCGTGAGAAAAAGGACATTTACGATGTTGTCCATTTTATCTGCTTCTAACTCAAGAATCGGTGGTTTTGATACGAGCTTTCGCATAACAATCTTGTTTCCGAGCCCCCAGGGGTCGTTGTTAATGTCATTTCGGAGGTCCTCCCACTTTCTTTTTTTGCTCGATATGATAGCTTGTTTGAGGTTGTTCTTGGCTATCTTAAACTCATCATTTTCGGATAAAGCTGCACCTAAACGTCTTGCTCTGGTATACCTTCTCCGACTCTGCAAGCATGCTTGTCTCAGTTGCGCTATTTCTTCCGTCCACCAGTAGACGGAGTTTTTGTGCCTACATGTTTTTATTTTCGGCATTGACTTTTTGCAAGCTCTCTCGATTGTTCTCATAGTTTGGTTTACTATGGACCTTGCGTTATTTGAAGCAAAACTTATTTGGGGGTTTGCATCTATTTCGGCAAGAAAAGCGTCTGGGTTCAATTTAGAGGCATTCCACTTGCGTGTGCTCTTTTTGGCGGTGTTTCGAGCAGGGCGACTTGACATATTTACACAGTATGATATGTATTGGTGGTCGCTGCCTGTAAAGTCTTCAAGGACTTTCCACGATTTTAGCCTGTGAGCCATTTTCTCAGATACTAGAGTGATATCTGGAGTTGTAGCATTGCATCCCGGTCTTCGGAAAGTGGTGGCAGTTCCAGTATTTGCGACTACTAGGCCTTGCCTGGCAATCATATCTAGAACTCGTCTTCCTCTATGATTGGTTGAAGGCATACCCCATTCAATCGCCTGCGAATTAAAGTCTCCTGCGACAATAAACTCTCCTCCGATCTGCAGAATTTTGTCTTCTATGCAGTCGAGTTTGCCCTGAAAGTCTTCTATATTATCGCTGGGGGTCAAGTAGCAACTCATTAGGGTAAAGTTGTGGCCAAGAATCCAAACGAAGCCGTTTCCTGCACCGCTTCCCTTTATTCGGAGCTTGCTCTCAGCCGGGAGCCAAATGGCTGCTGTCTTTGAACAGTCTTCCACCCAGATGCCGCTTATTTTTTCTTTGTATTGTTCGCTGATAATAACAACATCTGCATCTCTATCTAGAACCAGCTGCGAGAGAAGAGCGTCTGCCGTCCTACTTCTATGCATATTCGCCTGAAGTATTCTCATTTCTTCTTATTGGCTTCACACTTGCGGGAGCCCGGTAGGTGGTCTACTGAAGCCCGGCCCTCATGATGGCATAAGCAGCATTTTGGAGGGTTGCTGCATTCTTTTAGCTTGTGTCCTGCTTCTCCACAGCGTATACATAAGCCTTGGCCTTTCCGATCAGGGCCAGTGCAGCTTGACTGGACATGTCCAGTGCCGAAGCATCTGTAGCAGCGCTTAGTATCTTCAAGATATTTTACTCTGCAACTTGTCCAGCCGATAAGTACACGCCGTTCTTTTAGGATGACATTTGCACTTTCCGTTGGCAGTGTAACGTATGCACGTCGTTGTTCTCTGCTATCAGTGCGCGATATAGCTACTCCCAGCTCTGCTCCTGGGCTTTTGAGCGCTTTTCTAATGGCGACTACTACCTCGTCTTTGTCGGTAAAGCTATCCAGGTCACGTACTTCGATTGTCACCGTTGGCTTAAGATCAGTAACGGTTGCATCATCTCCCAGTGTTTTTTTATTGCCTCTCAGAATTCATCCCTGTTTCCGCCTTTTCCCAATTCTAAAAGAATGGCTCCAGTTTTCGTTTTCCGGATCGAGCGGATGGCAATGTCTGAGATTTCTGGTTTTACCCTCTGTCGCAGATTCTTTAAAGTGTCGGCGTAGCTGTGGCCGTCTGCTGGTTGAACCAGGACTGCAACTGGTTTTTCTCGGGGGCGTGCTTTAATCTGCTTCCTTCCTCCTCTCTTGTTTCCATCCTTCTTCTCTTTATCGTTTTGTTGACAAGGTACCTCTGGTTTTTGTCGCAGGCGTACTTGTTTTTGTTTACCTTCTCCCTTCATTTTTTCTTTCTTGTTCTCTTTTTCGGCTTGTTGCTGTAATACTTTTGATTTTTTCTTCTTGTGTCTTACAGTCTTCCATTGTGCATCTTCTTCTGGATCTCTACTTGTTTCGTTTGTTACAGCTTCCGTTTCTTTAGGCCTCTTTTTAGTCCCTTACGCTAACGGACTTGAAGCAACTCGTTTTGCGTTTGTCGTCATAGGTGTTGATACTTGGGCTGACGGCTGACGTTTAGCAGCTTCAGCAAGCTTTCCCTCTTTCTCTGCTCCTGTTCAGTTTCTTCTGTAGCTAGCAATCACATCAAGCAATTCGTCAAGCTCTGAAACCCCGTTCTTAATGTCCATGTTGACATTTGTCTGCCTTATCATGGCCGCTTTCATCTTCCTGAGCACTTTTCTGCACTCTTGAAGCGATTCTTCCTCTGATGCTCTCATTTTTAAAATGAACTCCTGACGTGGTGAGCTATGAATTGCCTGAGCTATAGAAGAGATTGGCGTGCTGTATCTAGTCGGGAGGGGCGCCACATCACAGTTGCTTGGAGTTATGATAGTATTCTCTGGTTTCAATGGCATCGCTTCTTTTTGCATCAGCAGCACTTCTGCAGTGCAACCTTTTGGCGGCGATCGCTGTGTCTTTTTGCTCCCTACAAATATACCTGCAGGTTCTTCATCAAATTGTTGTTGTTTTGTTTGTTGTTGTGAAGTCATTTCTATTGGGTCCCCGCTTCGAGCCGCTATCTTCCCATGATTTGTCCAGTCGCTTCAAGCAATCCCCGTGGTTGTCTTTGCAAGCAGTGAGGTCACGCAAGGGTTGACATAGGTCTTTATGGGTGCCTATGTTCAGAGCCGGAATCTAAGCGTAAAAACAGCAGTCACTCTCAACTGTACCTGGACCACCAACTTAACGGCGACTTGTTCAGAACGTACTCGAAGCCTAGCCACAGTTTTAACTGGACGGAGGCGGCTGCAGCTTTTGCCTGAAAGCCATTTCAACAAAATGTCACTTTTGCTTACTAAGGTAACAGAATACTGCAGCCTCCAGCCCATAGCAAATAGTCAATATCGTGTCCAAATCATAATCAATGTTCTTTCCGGGTTGTCATCAGGCTGAAAGGAAAGGGGTTCGTCCCTGGGCTTAGTCCCTAGGCGGCGACGCATTTGATCTGTCGACTGCGACCACTCATTTTCCCGAAAGGAAAAGGTTCGCTTCGGGAAATGATCCCTAGAAGGCGACGCATTCGGTCTACCGACTGCGATCACTTTAAACCTCGGAAGAAAAGGGTCCGCTTCGGGAATTGGTCCCTAGACGACGACGCATTTGGTTTGCCGGCCGCAATAACTTCTCCTTCCAGAAAGAAAAGGCTCACTTCGGGAATTGATCCCTAGACGGCGACGCGTTCGGTCTGTCCACTGCGATGACTTATCTTCCCGGAGGGACAACGTTCGCTTCAGAAATGAGTCCTTAGGCGACACCGTTTTCCAAATCAGCGCCTAGGTTTTGATACTGCCGACCGCTACGGTACAGACGCAGACCAGAAAGCCGCCCAATATGGGTCAGACGCTTCTGGATTTTTTGTAACTAGGGTCCGCGGGTACGTAAGGCCCGAAGGATTGTATGAATATAATCCACCCTTGCGGGATGATAATAATGATTATAATGATAATAATGATAATAATGATAATAATGATAATAATGATAATAATGATAAAAATGATAATTGTTGTAATATTGTGAATGTTTCAACAGCCTAAATTGATACGTTATACACAAAGTAATCGTAGCGCCAACTATGATCCATATATTGTATTACTCTAAATGAGTCTCGAACTGATAAAGAGATTAACTAATGTTTAATGTATACTCACTAAGTAAGTTTAGTCTTAAAGAAGGTTTCTAAGTCTTAGCACGCAAATAAATAGAATACATATTTTAGAACTGAATAAACCTGTTTTATTTCCAACATGGTAGCAGAGCAAGGTTAGAACACCTAAGACCACGTGAAGTTTTTTGCTTTTTGTCAATGGATAATGATCACAAAAAGTTAAGCAGTGAAGAAAATATTAAGAGCGAATATTTTGCAAAAACGATACCAAGTGAAGTTTTTGTGCTGAGTAGAGAACAGAGAAATTATTTAAGAAAAAGTTTTCTTATTATATTTAAGAAAGTTCTGGCTATTAAACTTGCAGTAGATGATCTTTTGAAAATTAAAGAAGGAAAAATGGCAAAATTAGCAAAAGTTGATGATGTTACTATACCTATTTTCGATGGTATTAATTTTTCAAGCTGGAAATATAGGTTAATGAATATTCTAGAGTACAAAGAATGCAAAGCACCAGCAGAAAGAGCACGAGGTTCAAGTGATGATGAAGCTGCTTGGAAGAAAAATGATTTGAAAGCAAAAACAATATTAATTAGTGCTATCTCTGATAAACAATTAGAATACATTAGTGAATGCACAAGTACTTGTCAAATGATGACGAAACTAGAAAAAATGTACTCTACGAAATCAACGGCACTGCAAATAATCAATAGAGGCAAAGTAGAAGAAGTCAAACTAAAAAATTATAACACTGTTGAAGAATTTTTCGTCGAGTTTGAAACAGCATGTAATCAATTGAAATCATGTGGTGGAAAGTTATCAGAAGAAGAAAAAATGAATTATTTAATAAAAGCTCTACCAGCAAACTACAGCAATATTGGTGATTTTATTGATTTAGTGCCGCAAGATCAAAGAACTGTGGAATATGTCAAATCGAAAATCAAAGAAAAGAGCATGAACAAAAACGATTTGGAAAAGAAGACTAATGTGAGTACTTTTAATGTGAAAGCAAAAGGAAAGTGTTTCCAATGTGGAAAAATTGGGCATTACAAAAAGGACTGCTGGCAAAGGCAAGGGCAGCTAGGCAACCAAAACAGAGGAGCTCATTTCAGCCAGGTCAGAGGAGCTCATTTCAATCAACGAGGTCCGCAGAGAGGTTACGGCAGAGGTGCTTTACAACGTGATTATGGTCGAGGTAAAAGTTATAATCAACAAAGAACTGAATCATCTGGTGAGCTGCACAACGACTATTCAACAGAGTCTTGGATAACTCAAGTTATTAATCCAAGTGTAAATCAGGTAGAAAAATCCGAGCCTAACAATGCTAACAACAATTGTAACGAGATCGATTGGTTATTAGATAGTGGCTGCACTGATCACATCATAAAAAGTGATCAATACTTTTGTAATTTTATTTGTTTAAAAAATCCTATTGATGTAAAATTACCCGATGGCAAAAAATTGAAAGCTACTAAATTAGGTACAGTGAAAACATATTTTAAAAATTATTACGATGAGGTAGAAGTAAATTTAAAAAATGTCTATTTTGTTGAAGGAATTATGCAAAATTTATTAAGTTTTTCTAAAATAACTGAAGTGAATACTATTGTGGCTAAAGACAAAAATGCTAAAATTTATAATAAAAATAGAAAGTTGGTAGCAGTTGCTGATAAAGTAAATGGTTTATATAAAATTAAAAGTTTCTTGTATGATAATCAAAATTGTATTTATGCAGACGTAGTTAAGCTAACAGATAAAGAAAAATGGCATAGAGCCTTAGGTCACGTAAATTTTCAATATTTGAGCAAATTAGTTAACTGTAAATTATTAGATGGTTTGCCAGATAAATTAGAACCAAATATAATGAAGTGCGCAAACTGCATCCAGAGCAAAATGGCCAATGTGCCATTTAAAAATAATAGAACTGAATCTCGTGAAATTTTAGAACTAATACATACTGACTTAAATGGTCCACATAGAACTACAGGTTACGGTGGAGAAAAATACTTTTTAACGTTCATCGATGATTTCAGTAAGTGTAGTAAAATTTTTTGCATTAAGAGTAAAGATGAAACAGCAAGTTGCTTTATTGAATTTGTTAATCTGATTGAAAATCAACTAAACAAAAGAATAAAAAAAATTCAATGTGATAATGGAAAAGAATACCTAAACCGTGAGATTTTTAATTTTATTAAAGGTAAAGGCATTGAACTATTACCATGTCCTCCGTATGTACACGAATTGAATGGGGTCGCGGAAAGATTTAATAGATCAGCTATGGACATAGGTAGATGTTTAGCAAGAGAAGCTAAAACTAGCAGCAAGTATTGGCCTGAAATTATGAAAACAGTTTCTTATTTGAAAAACCGCACAATAGCCAACACGTCGGAGAACAAGACTCCTTACGAATTGTTTTTTGGCAAAAAACCTAATGTTCAACATTTGAAGATTTATGGTAGCAAAGTTTTTGTGAGAACACCAGAGTTCTTGAGAAAAGGCAAATGGGATGATAAGGCGAAATTGGGCGTGTTAATAGGATATAATAATAATAGTTATAGAGTGTTGCTAAACAATAGAATAGTCAACGCTAAACATGTAAGAGTAATTGAAGATGATACTGAATTGATTTGTTTAGAACAAATTAATGATAATGATGAAAGTAGTGACGATGAGGATAATTTTATAAATTTAAATATGCAAAATGAAATTGATGAAAATAACAAAGATTCTAATGACGAACTGAATCAAAATATTGAATGTGAAGAAAGTAATTTTTCTGAAGTTGATACTGAGGATAGATTAGAAATAAATAATGAGTCAAATAATTTGCGAAGTAAAAATCAAAACGAACAAAATCTATTTGTACCAAATAAATCTAATAGAAAGAAAAGCCCTGTTGAGAGATACGGTAATCCTGTAGCACATTATATTTACGTAAACTATGTCAACGCTAACGTACCGAATACATTTGAGGAGGCGTTGAACTCCAGAGAGACAAGAGAATGGAAGAAGGCTATGAACTCTGAAATAGAAAGCCTAAAGAAAAACAATACGTGGTTAGTTGTTGATAGACCTGAAAATAAGAAAATAATTGATGTTAAATGGGTCTACAAAAGGAAAAGTGACCATACTTTTAAAGCTAGATTAGTAGTTAGAGGTTTTCAACAAAAAGAATATATTGAAAATGTTTATTCGCCTGTAGGAAAAATGCAAACTTTGAAAATTTTATTAAGCTATTGTTGTGCAAATAATTTATTTATCGAGCAAATGGATGTTGAAACGGCATTTCTCAATGGTACCGTAAAATCCGAAGTTTATGTTCACGAACCTAAAGGTTTTGAAACAGGCAAAAATAAAGTTTGTAAGTTGCAGAAGGCACTTTATGGCCTTAGAGAAAGCCCTAGAGCTTGGTATGATTGTTTTAATAAATATGTCGAAAAAATGAATTTTGTTAGAAGTAACTTTGATTATTGCTTATACGTTAATAATACAAGTAAAGATTCAATATATTTATTAGTTTTTGTTGATGATCTTTTAATTTGCTGTAGAGATAAAAGTAAAATTGATGAAGTTAAAGCTTGTTTCATGCAAAGATTTTCAATGAAAGATCTAGGTAAGATCGGTAGCTACATTGGTATTGATATTGATTATAATAATGAAAGAAACGAAATGACATTGAGTCAAACAAAATATATTGAATCTTTGGCTACAAAGTACAATCTGGAAAATGCCAAACTATACGATACTCCTATGGAAAGTAATCTTAAGCTAAATCAAGCAAAAGAGATTGATGAAAGAATCAAATATAGAAATTTGATCGGTGAATTATTATATATTAGTACAGGCACGAGACCAGATATATCTTATAGCGTAAATTATTTGAGTAGATTCCAAAGCTGTTATGATCAAACGCATTTTAAATACGCTATGAGAATTTTAAAATATTTATATAAAAGTAAAGATTTAAAATTGACCTATAATGATTGCTTAAAAAATGAAACCTTAGATTGCATGGTAGATTCTGATTACGCAGGGGATAATATTGATAGAAAATCGACAACAGGTTTTGTAATCAGAATGCATGGCAACTTAATTTATTGGAAATCTCGTAAACAAAACGCAGTTACAAAATGTTCTACTTTCGCAGAATATACTGCAATGTCAGAGGCAGTGAGTGAGGTTATATTTATAAAAAATTTATTAAATGAGTCTTTCGATTTAAAAACTGATATACCAATTAAGTTGTATGAAGATAACTCAGGAGCGGTAGCAATTGCAAAATTTGGCAACTTTACAAAAAATTCGAAGCATATTGAAGTACAATATCATTATGTAAATGAAAATTTTGAAAACGGTATAATAGATATAATAAAAATAGATTCAAAACTAAATTTAGCTGATATGTTGACAAAAAGCTTAGACAAAGAAAAATTTATAAAAAATCGAAATGCCTTAAGATTAGTTTGAAATTATTTAAATATTTACTGAATTGAAAAATAAAAATGTTAAATTAGATATATAAAAGAAATATAAAAATAAAAAATATATTATACCAAATTTATGTTTAAGAACGAACTGTTTAAAATTCAAGGAGGCGTGTTGTAATATTGTGAATGTTTCAACAGCCTAAATTGATACGTTATACACAAAGTAATCGTAGCGCCAACTATGATCCATATATTGTATTACTCTAAATGAGTCTCGAACTGATAAAGAGATTAACTAATGTTTAATGTATACTCACTAAGTAAGTTTAGTCTTAAAGAAGGTTTCTAAGTCTTAGCACGCAAATAAATAGAATACATATTTTAGAACTGAATAAACCTGTTTTATTTCCAACAATAATAATGATAATAATGATAATAATGATAATAATGATAATAATGATAATAATGATAATAATGATAATAATGATAATAATGATAATAATGATAATAATGATAATAATGATAATAATGATAATAATGATAATAATGATAATAATGATAATAATGATAATAATGATAATAATGATAATAATGATAATAATGATAATAATGATAATAATGATAATAATGATAATAATGATAATAATGATAATTATGATAATAATGATAATAATGATAATAATGATAATAATGATAATAATGATAATAATGATAATAATGATAATAATGATAATAATGATAATAATGATAATAATGATAATAATGATAATAATGATAATAATGATAATAATGATAATAATGATAATAATGATAATTATGATAATAATGATAATAATGATAATAATGATAATAATGATAATAATGATAATAATGATAATAATGATAATAATGATAATAATGATAATAATGATAATAATGATAATAATGATAATAATGATAATAATGATAATAATGATAATAATGATAATAATGATAATAATGATAATAATGATAATAATGATAATAATGATTATAATGATAATAATGATAATAATGATAATAATGATAATAATGATAATAATGGTAATATTGATAATAATGATAATAATGATAGTAATGATAATAATGATAATAATGATAATAATGATAATAATGATAATGATAATAATGATAATAATGATAATAATGATAATAATGATAATAATGATAATAATGATAATAATGATAATAATGATAATAATGATAATAATGATAATAATGATAATAATGATAATAATGATAATAATGATAATAATGATAATAATGATAATAATGATAATAATGATAATAATGATAATAATGATAATAATGATAATAATGATAATAATGATAATAATGATAATAATGATAATAATGATAATAATGATAATAATGATAATAATGATAATAATGATAATAATGATAATAATGATAATAATGATAATAATGATAATAATGATAATAATGATAATAATGATAATAATGACAATAATGATAATAATGATAATAATGATAATAATGATAATAATGATAATAATGATAATAATGATAATAATGATAATAATGATAATAATGATAATAATGATAATAATGATAATAATGATAATAATGATAATAATGATAATAATGATAATAATGATAATAATGATAATAATGATAATAATGATAATAATGATAATAATGATAATAATGATAATAATGATAATAATGATAATAATGATAATAATGATAATAATGATAATAATGATAATAATGATAATAATGATAATAATGATAATAATGATAATAATGATAATAATGATAATAATGATAATAATGATAATAATGATAATAATGATAATAATGATAATAATGATAATAATGATAATAATGATAATAATGATAATAATGATAATAATGATAATAATGATAATAATGATAATAATGATAATAATGATAATAATGATAATAATGATAATAATGATAATAATGATAATAATGATAATAATGATAATAATGATAATAATGATAATAATGATAATAATGATAATAATGATAATAATGATAATAATGATAATAATGATAATAATGATAATAATGATAATAATGATAATAATGATAATAATGATAATAATGATAATAATGATAATAATGATAATAATGATAATAATGATAATAATGATAATAATGATAATAATGATATTAATGATAATAATGATAATAATGACAATAATGATAATAATGATAATAATGTGTAATAATGGTAATAAGGGTAAGAATGATAATAATGATAATAATGATAAAAATGACAATTATGATAATAATGATGATAATGATAATAATGATAATACTGATAGTAATGATAATTATGATAATAATGATAAAAATGATAATAATGATAATAATGATAATAATGATAATAATGATAATAATGATAATAATGATAATAATGATAATAATGATAATAATGATAATAATGATAATAATGATAATAATGATAATAATGATAATAATGATAATAATGATAATAATGATAATAATGATAATAATGATAATAATGATAATAATGATTTTAATGATAATAATGATAATAATGCTAATAATGATAATAATGATAATAATGATAATAATGATAATAATGATAATAATGATAATAATGATAATAATGATAATAATGATAATAATGATAATAATGATAATAATGATAATAATGATAATAATGATAATAATGATAATAATGATAATAATGATAATAATGATAATAATGATAATAATGATAATAATGATAATAATGATAATAATGATAATAATGATAATAATGATAATAATGATAATAATGATAATAATGATAATAATGATAATATTGATAATAATGATAATAATGTTAATAATGATAATAATGATAATAATGATAATAATGATAATAATGATAATAATGATAATAATGATAATAATGATAATAATGATAATAATGATAATAATGATACAAATGATAATAATGATAATAATGATAATAATGATAATAATGATAATAATGATAATAATGATAATAATGATAATAATGATAATAATGATAATAATGATAATAATGATAATAAAGATAATAATGATAATAATGATAATAATGATAATAATGATACAAATGATAATAATGATAATAATGATAATAATGATAATAATGATAATAATGATAATAATGATAATAATGATAATAATGATAATAATGATAATAATGATAATAATGATAATAATGATAATAATGATAATAATGGTAATAATGATAATAATGATAATAATGGTGATAATGATAATAATGGTAATAATGGAAATAATGAAATTAATGGAATTAATGATAACAATGATAATAATGATAATAATGATAATAATGATAATAATGATAATAACGATAATAATGATAATAATGATAATAATGCTAATAATGATAATAATGATAATAATGATAATAATGATAATAATGATAATAATGATAATAATGATAATAATGATAATAATGATAATAATGATAATAATGATAATAATGATAATAATGATAATAATGATAATGATAATAATGATAATAATGATAATAATGATAATAATGTAATAATGATAATAATGTGTTATTATGGTAGTAATGGTAAGAATGGTAATAATGATAATAATGATAAAAATGATAATTATGATAATAATGATAATAATGATAATAAGGACAATAATGATAATAATGATAATAATGTTAATAATAATAATAATAATGATAATAATGATAATAATGATAATAATGATAATAATGATAATAATGATAATAATGATAATAATGATAATAATGATAATAATGATAATAATGATAATAATGATAATAATGATAATAATGATAATAATGATAATAATGATAATAATGATAATAATGATAATAATGATAATAATGATAATAATGATAATAATGATAATAATGATAATAATGATAATAATGATAATAATGATAATAATGATAATAATGATAATAATGATAATAATGATAATAATGATAATAATGATAATAATGATAATAATGATAATAATGATAATAATGATAATAATGATAATAATGATAATAATGATAATAATGATAATAATGATAATAATGATAATAATGATAATAATGATAATAATGATAATAATGATAATAATGATAATAATGATAATAATGATAATAATGATAATAATGATAATAATGATAATAATGATAATAATGATAATAATGATAATAATGATAATAATGATAATAATGATAATAATGATAATAATGATAATAATGATAATAATGATAATAATGATAATAATGATAATAATGATAATAATGATAATTATGATAATTATGATAATTATGATAATTATGATAATTATGATAATAATGATAATAATGATAATAATGATAATTATGATAATAATGATAATAATGATAATAATGATAATAATGATAATAATGATAATAATGATAATAATGATAATAATGATAATAATGATAATAATGATTATAATGATAATAATGATAATAATGATAATAATGATAATAATGATAATAATGATAATAATGATAATAATGATAATAATGATATTAATGATAATAATGATAATAATGATAATAATGAAAATAATGATAATAATGATAATAATGATAATAATGATAATAATGATAATAATGATAATAATGATAATAATGATAATAATGATAATAATGATAATAATGATAATAATGATAATAATGATAATAATGATAATAATGATAATAATGATTATAATGATAATAATGATAAAAATGATATTAATGATAATAATGATAATAATAATTATGACTTTTTTATTTATTTATTTCTATTTTAAGTATCAACAATCAGGTAATAGTTTGATTAACAACATATAAATTATAAAAAAATATGATATAAAACTAATAAAATGTAAACATTATTATATTAAAGAATATTACACTTTTATAAATTCATTTTAAACAATGCTAAATAAATTTTGTTTAAAAGTTTGTCTCTTCAAAGTGAGATCTTTTTGAGCACTTATGGAATTGAACGCTAAGCACATATTATTAATTGGATCATTACAGCCATAGTTTATCCTATGATACGGAATGTAAAAGAAATCTCTTTGCCTAAAATATCTCTCAGGCGCATATATTCTTAAAAGAGCGAGGAGTGGCGCTCTGTCTATATGTGACATAATTATATCGCGAACAAAAATAACAAGAAAAAATTTACGTCTGGAGGCTAAGGTATTAAAACCCAGATGAGCACACCTGGATACGAACGTTGGCATAAAATTCCAATTTAATTTAAACATTATGTAACGAGTGAAACGTTTTTGTATTCTTTCCAATCGCAAAGAATCTACCTCGTAATATGGATTCCAGATCACACATCCATATTCCAAGATAGACCTTACTAAAGATAAAAATAACGTTTTAAGGGTATATGGATCCTTAAATTCCTTCGAATTACGCCTCAAAAAACACATCATTGCATTAGCCTTAGTAATTATGCAATCGTAATGGTTGGAAAAAGAAATTTTTCTATCAAATAGAATTCCCAGATCAGATGTAGACTCGACACGTGAAAGACCACTATTTGCAACTGAGAAATTAAGACATAATGTTGCATTTGGCAACATTTAAATAAAGTCTATTAACTGAACACCATTTAATCATATTGCTTAAATCAATTGGAAGAAGCCGATGGTCGGAAGGTGAAGAATCCTAATTAAACAGTTTAACATCATCAGCATACATGAAACAATTAGTATGCTGTAAAAAGTTTGGGAGGTCGTTGATGATCAAGACAAACAATAGAGGTCCACGGTGGCTTCCTTGGTGCACACCAGAATGGTTGGTAATAGATTTTGAGCAGCAGTTACCAATACGGACAACTTGATATCTATCAGAAAGGTAATTCCTCAGCCAAGATAACAAAGAAGAATGAAACACCATTAGGGAAAGTTTTTTAACCATAATGGAGTGCTGAACTCTATCAAAGGCTTTGGCGAAATCAATAAAAATGACGTCAATTTGATTGCCTTTTTCCATTTCAGTTTTAATGAAGTGAGAGAACAGTGTTAGGTTTGTAGAAGTAGATTTACCACTAACAAAATCGTGTTGGAATTCAGAGATAGAGTTTTTAATTCTAGCATAAATGTGTTTTTTGACAATTGACTCAAATAATTTAGGGATCAAGGGCAATTTTGATATCGGTCGATAGTTCGCTATATTTTGCCTAGAGCCAGACTTATGGATAGGGACTATAATGGATTCTTTTCAAATATTCAAAAGCTGCCCTGTCTTTAAAGATAAATTAAATAAAAGCGCTAATGGCTGGGCTAGCACAGCTGCGCAGTTTTTTAGAAATATTGGGGGAATATTATCAGGACCAGTTCCTTTATTAATGTCTAGAAAGAGCAAATTTTGTAAGACATCATCATCAGAAAGAACTAATGCACCCATATCAATAATAGGGTTGTCATTATAATAAAAAGGGCAGTTCACGTCATCTCCGTCGTCTAATAAAAAATTCGATTGAAAATAATCAGCAAAAAGATTTGTGACATAACGATAATAATGATAATAATGATAATAATGATAATAATGATAATAATGATAATAATGATAATAATGATAAAAATGATAATAATGATAATAATGATAATAATGATAATAATGATAATAATGATAATAATGATAATAATGATAATAATGATAATAATGATAATAATGATAATAATGATAATAATGATAATAATGATAATAATGATAATAATG
Organism: Dichetophora obliterata; assembly: GCA_963920525.1. Classification (NCBI taxonomy): domain Eukaryota; kingdom Metazoa; phylum Arthropoda; class Insecta; order Diptera; family Sciomyzidae; genus Dichetophora; species Dichetophora obliterata. Next base: position 19,830 of record CAWUBZ010000051.1, on the reverse strand, counting down.
ATAATAATGATAATAATGACAATAATGATAATAATGATAATAATGATAATAATGATAATAATGATAATAATGATAATAATGATAATAATGATAATAATGATAATAATGATAATAATGATAATAATGATAATAATGATAATAATGATAATAATGATAATAATGATAATAATGATAATAATGATAATAATGATAATAATGATAATAATGATAATAATGATAATAATGATAATAATGATAATAATGATAATAATGATAATAATGATAATAATGATAATAATGATAATAATTATAATAATGATAATAATGATAATAATGATAACAATGATAATAATGATAATAATTATAATAATGATAATAATGATAATAATGATAATAATGATAATAATGATAATAATGATAATAATGATAATAATGATAATAATGATAATAATGATAATAATGATAATAATGATAATAATGATAATAATGATAATAATGATAATAATGATAATAATGTTAATAATGATAATAATGATAATAATGATAATAATGATAATAATGATAATAATGATAATAATGATAATAATGATAATAATGATAATAATGATAATAATGATAATAATGATAATAATGATAATAATGATAATAATGATAATAATGATAATAATGATAATAATGATAATAATGATAATAATGATAATAATGATAATAATGATAATAATGATAATAATGATAATAATGATAATAATGATAATAATGATAATAATGATAATAATGATAATAATGATAATAATGATAATAATGATAATAATGATAATAATGATGATAATAATGATAATAATGATAATAATAATGATAATAATGATAATAACGATAATAATGATAATAATGATAATAATGATAATTGTTGGTTTTTTTATTAGAGCAGAAAAGAAAACGCACGTGTTGAGTATAATAGCATTTAATTAGAACTGAACTGAACTTCAATATATGTGTACAAATTATGGTAAACAGAAGAGAGAATGAAAGTAACATAAATAAAATGTAATGTTGCCAGACTAAAACAATATTTAGCTTATATAGTTTTATATAATTTCAACACTTTTGCTTAAGCTACATATTTTTAAAGTTTTAAGAATTAATTTAATCCAAGTAATTTAATAAAAATAAATGTGCTTTTGCTTACTTAAACATTTTGTGAACACATCGGCAACATTATTTTCAGTTTAAACATATTTGACATCAATTTCTTTACATTAAATTTTTTCTCTAATAAAATGAAACTTTATATCTATATTAGGGCGGGTCAATTTGTATGGACGAATTTTTTGGAGGTCTGGCTCAGCGAAATTCGTAAAATACATGTAATTTCAAGACTTTTTCTCCACTACAGCATATACAAATTCTGAAAAAAAGCTGTGCGGACTTTCGTAAATAGATTTTGTTCTCTGTATTTAAAATATGAATGTATGAATGTATGTATATGAATCTATTTACGAAAGTCCGCACAGCTTTTTTTCAGAATTTGTATATGCTGTAGTGGAAAAAAAGTCTTGAAATTACATGTATTTTACGAATTTCACTGAGCCAAAATTTGACCCGCCCTAATCTATATGCTTAGTGCGTTTATGATGCACAGGATTTCGCGCAATGTGTTGCGCGCTGATTTTGTCGCAACAAATGATCATTGCCTCTGGATTTGACCATCCAACTTCATGCAAAAGCCTGCAAAGATATACTGCCTCTCTAGCAGTTGTTGATAGAGCGATATATTCTGCTTCGGTGCTGCTTAAAGCAACGACAGGTTGCCTGGTTGATGCCCACGAAAACTCACTTCCGGCCATATAAAAAGCGTAACCAGAATATGACCTTCTGTCTGACTGGTCATTGGCCCAATCTGCGTCAGCAAAACCTTTAACATCTTCAAAAGACTCGCGATATACAATATTTAGATCAATTGTACCCGAAAGATAGCGCAGCACATGCTTGGCTGCAGTTTCATGCTCTACGTGAGGTTTGGTGTTTCTCTGAGACAGTTTGCTTATCGCATGAAGTATGTCTGGTCGACTCACTACTGCCAAATACATAAGAGAACCGATAAGCGATTGATAATGTGTTATATTAACCTTTACACATCCATCATTTTTACAACTAACTTGAAACCCAGGATCAAGTGGTGTAGAAACTGATCGACAATGCTGCATGCCATTCATATTCAAAAGATTTTGTATGTACCTTTTTTGGGACAGGTGAACAGTACCTTGGCTGCCATCGCGATGTATTTCCATGCCGAGAAAATAACTAATTTCCCCTCCATCATGCATTTCAAACTTGGATGCGATTATACTTTTAATCGCGCTAATTTCACCCTCACTAGGGCAAATGATGATGTCATCGACATACACTGCGATATAGCTAAATTGTTGTCCATGTTGCTTGATGTATACACAAGCCTCATTTTTACTTCGCTTGTAACCCATGCTTTGCAGCATCTCGTGCAATGTGTCATTCCAGGCACGCCCAGACTGTTTAAGCCCATAGATCGCCTTTCGTAATTTTAACACTTTTTCAGGTTGGTGCTCATCAACAAATTTTTGCGGTTGCTTCATAAAAACGTCTTCTTGAAGCTTGCTGTTTAGATATGCGTTCGATATATCAACTTGATGCATGTACAGCTGTTTTTCTGCAGCTATTGCGAACAGCATACGAATCGTCTCGTAACGTATAACTGGTGAATACGTTTCCCAATAGTTGACGCCAAATTGTTATCCACAACCTTTAGCAACTAGTCGTGATTTGAACCGCTCGATCTCACCTTCTTTGGTTCTTTTGATGCGAAAAACCCATTTTGCACCTATAGCCTTCTGCCCTGGTGGGAGATCAACTAATGACCACGTTTCATTAGCGATTAATGCGTCGTATTCCGTTTTCATCGATTTATGCCACTCATGACTATGTTGGCCTGCCAATGCTTCATCAACTGTTTCCGGAGTTTCAACATCGTCCACTGTCAAATTGTTAAGCACCTGAAATTGTTTCTTTGGTCTGCCAGGCTTACCATCTCGTATTATCATGGGTCTACCACGTCGTCGTCGTGCTTCGTCTTTCTGCAGCGTACACGTTTCTGCGTTGGAAGTTCCTGCATTGTCATTATCTGCATCAGATGTTACGGCGATATCGTTTTGATGTAATTCATCAGCATTATCAGTGTCTTCTTCCGGTTCACTAGCGCTGACAAATTCTTCATCTTCATTAGCGTTGTCATTTTCATCATCTTCATCATAGCCCTGTGCCCCAGCTGAAGCGTTTTCAGAAATATCTTTTGTATTATACTCAAATCGAATGGTGTTTGTCTCGTAATTATTGTTTATGTCTGACTTTTCAGAACATTTTGAAGAGAAATCGCCTTCTAAAAATCTGACGTCGCGGCGTTCAATAATGGTTCGCTTCTTCCTGTCATATAGACGATAAGCTTTTGCTGCAAACGAATAGCCAACAAAACAATATTCTTCTGCCTTTTGCTGAAACTTGCCTTTCCTTGTTTTATCAAGCGCAAATACGCGTGAGCCAAACACTCGCAGAGGCTTTACTGATGGCTTTCGTTTTTTCCAAAGCTCGAATGGGGTGCAACCTTTTAACGCTTTGGTTGGACACCAGTTGCGCAAATAACAAGCTGTGTTTACGGCCTCTACCTACAAAAATTCTTCCAAACCTGCGTGAATTAACAAACTTTTTGCCATTTCTACAATGGTATTATTCGCGCGCTCAGCGATGCCGTTCTGCTGAGGTGTATACGGAACCGTCAGCTGTCTTCTTATACCACACTCGGCTAAATACTCTGCAAAATTGGTATTGACGTACTCAGTGCCGTTGTCGCTTCTTAGAGTCTTAATTTTTTTACCCGTCTGACATTCAACATAGCTTTTGAACAATTTAAATTTTTAAAGCACTTCATTTTTAGCGCGCATAAAATAAACGTGTATTTTACGTGAATAATCGTCGATGAATGTGACGAAATAACGATTGCCTGCTAAAGATTTCACATTCATGGGTCCACAGACATCAGAGTGGATTAATTATAGTACTTCTTTTGTACTGCAATCTGTCTTTTGCTGAAATGGCAATGCACATATTTTCGCCTTGTTGCACGTGTCACAGTTGATTCCATCTGGTATGTTTTTAATGTTTATACCCACTACCAAATTCTTTTTGGCTAGCTCTTTTAAACTCTGAAAGTTCAAATGTCCAAGACGATCATGCCACTTTGTAGCAGACGAAAAATCATTTGCCATATTAACCGCACTTTTTTCTAATTTAGTGTCACATAAGTATAAATCGTCTTCTTTTACTGCGCGTAACAACACTTTAACGTTCTTATTTTTAATTAGCGCTTCTTCGTTATTAAATGTTGTAAAATTACTGTTTTCAGCCGCTTTGCTGACTGAGACAAAATTCATATGCACATCTGGCACATACAAAACATTTCTCATTTCTATGTTATTAAATATACATGTTCCTATACCGGGTGATTGAACGAACTTATCGGCCGCTAACATTATTTTTGTTTCTTTTTCGACAAACGAATGAAACATGCTTTTATCACAACACATATGTGAAGTCGCGCCGCTGTCAACGCACCATGTATGCTTACGCTACCTAACTATGCTGCTATGCAGAAGACAGTTATTAATCTGCTACTCCTTTTTGTTCCCTCTAAAATTTTTTTTTATGCTTCTTGTTTCGCTACATTCGCTTGCGCGATGCCCACGCCTCTCACACTTAAAGCAATTCCAATTAAATGCTGTCTTTTTTGCGGATTTTTTTGAGTTCTTTACGCTGGCGTCGCTGCAC
>CAWUBZ010000051.1:0-5000 GCA_963920525.1 Dichetophora obliterata | reverse complement strand
ACAAGATTCTGAAGATTAATTCTTAAGTTATAGCTTATTGAGTATCTACTTAGTAGAAACCCAGATTTGATAAAAAATATCTTTAACACTTGAAACAGTATAAATGCTTTAATGGTAAGATGTTCAATGTTCTAAAAAGAATCAGACTTCTATCACGGCGAGATCTATTGCAAATCAGACGTATTGCATGTTTTGAGATATAAAAAGAGGAGTAATTTTGTTAGCATAAGCGCCGCCCAGCAAACTAAACCGTATTCCAATTTGGATTGAAAAATACCATAGTAAATTGACTTGAGAAGTTCAGAACAACAATAAAGTCTTAACAAAAATAAATGTCTAGTGGCAGCCATTAGATAATTTTTTAGAGCTCGAGTATGTTCCGACCAAACTCATCTTGTTATCCAACATTAATCCGAGGTATTTAAAAGAATTAACAGGTTCAATACTAAAACACTTATAAGAGCAACAAAAAGCCTCAGAATAAGTATGAAAAACATCAGATGAAGAACAGATATCTTTACTAGACATGAACTTTTTACAACTGCCATCATGAAAGTAAAATTGTGGAAAAGCAACTTCTTTACCTAAAGCACTAAAAAACATAATTCTTGTTTTATTGCTAAGTACCAATCGATGGACTTTAAACCAGTGACTTAAAACTACCAGATCATGATTTAAATCTATAGCAAGGTTTAATGGTGAGTTAGACGTAAACGTACAGACCATGTCATCAGCAAATGCATTTGCACTACTTTTGAACTTCTGAGAAAAAAGTGAATTAATGAAGATTAAAAACAGAATAGGACCTAGCACCGAGCCTTGTGGTACACCTAATTTAACGTGCAATGAAGAACTAAAGTTACCTTTAAATTTAACTTTCTGCTGTCTATTTGATAAATAAGAACCAAGCCAGTTATATATTAAGCCTCTAAAGCCAAAATTATGCAATTTTTTTAATAAAATATCATGGTTGATTGTATCGAAAGCTTTGGTTATATCAACGAAAAGAGCCGCAGTTAACTTTTTATTGTTTAAACCTGAGTAGACATTTGAGCAAAAATTCAAAAGAGCATCTTCTGTTGACAGACCAGATCTAAAGCCATATTGACATTTACTAAGAAGACAATTATTTTCCAAAAATTTTACGATACGAGCCTTAATAGCTTTTTCAAACACTTTAGAAAACACTGGAAGGAGCGATATGGGTCTGTAGTTGTTAATATTGGAACGATCACCTTTCTTAAAGAGAGGAATTACCTCAGCCATCTTCATTTCACTCGGAAATGTACCTGTCTCAACACTTAAATTAAACAAATGGCTTAAAACATCGCAAATATTAAAAGAAATTTTCTTAATGAAATTATTTGTAAAATAATGATTAGAAGCGGAATTCGAATTTTTTAACGACATAATAATTTTATACACTTCAAACGAAGAAATTGCATCATAGAAAAAGCTCTTAGATAAAGAGGGTTCACTGGACAAACAAGAACACAAGGACATATCAGTAGCATTATCAGCAACTACTTCGGAACCTATTGAAACAAAAAATTTGTTAAAAACTATCTGCTAGAATTTTTGAATTAGAAACAGGTAAATTATTTGTAAACAATGTTTGAATGGTTTCACTATTTGTCCCTTTATTGAGTATATTATTTACCAATTTCCATTGTTTTCGAATGTCACCTTTTGCTTTTTGGAATTCATTATAGTAGAAGTTATTCTTGCATAACGTTACATCTTTAGACACTTCTTTGCAAATAGCTTTATAAGACGAATTAATTAAAGAATCATTTGGAAATCTTTTTTTACGCTTAAATAGCTTGTTTTTGACCTTTATTTTATGAAGCAAGTCATTCGTTATCCAGGGTTTAATTTTTTTCAATTCGCGATTCTTTTTCTTTAAAGTTTTTGTATAACTTTCAACATGCTTAACTAGTTGCTTAATAAAAGCAGTATACGCTTTAGAGGCATCGGATTCATTATAAACTGTAACCCAAGTTTCAAAACGAAGAGAATTGTTTAATAACCTAAAATCAGTTGAAGTATAAATAGAAGGAGAGATAGACAAATAATTTTTCGTTACTTGACAATTAGCAATACTTAAGACAGTTAAACAATGATAAGAAATCTGAAAATCGATCACCGAGCTATACAGAGACAACTTACAGTTTTCAAGACGAACAAATATGTGGTCAATACAAGTTTCAGACAATGAAGTTATACGAGTAGGCTGGTTTATACATGATTCTAAGCCAAAGAAAGAAAGTTGAAATAAGTATCTGTCACTGTGAATGTTGCTTTCAAGAATATTTAAGTTAATATCACCGATAAAACACAAATTGGTATGGTTATCATTATCTAAAAGAGTGACTATGTCATTGAGAAAAATATCAAGCGAAATAGAACTATCAGTAACCTATAAATGCACAAGAATGTGAATTTCATATTATTTATTGAACATATTACCTTTAAAACATCGCAACTACGGAAATTAAAACAAAAATGCTGGAAACTTATACCACAATGAACAAAAGCAGCAACACCGCCAGATGTGTAAGTATTATTGCAATTAGCTATAAAATTGTAACCATTAATATTAAACAGTGATTTTTCGTTATCATAAATCCAAACTTCAGTTAAGAAAATAAATGCAGGCTTATTCAAAAAAGATTCTAAATGCAGCAATAAATTGTCGAAATTTTTACGCATACTTCTTATGTTTTGATGAACAATTAAACAATTATTTGAATAGTGTTGGTCATAGCATAGGTCTTTAGAATTAATATTGGTGCAGTTGACAAAAGGGATGCTAAACAAATTATTATTATTATCAGTTAAAGTAACGGGCATTAAGATATTGACTCAAGATCGTCAAGCTTATTTATAACAATAAAATTATCACCATCCCTTTTCCTCATAAAAACTTTACCATTCCTAACCCAAACATATTTAAAACCTCTATCCCTCTTGACTTTTTGAGCTGCTTTTAACAATAATCTTGAATCACTATCTAAACTGTCATTAATAAAAATTTTTAATTTTTTTTCACAACCGAAAATTTTAGTAGTTAAGTTGTTACGATTTTTAAATTTATTTCTTAACACTTCTTTTTTTCGTAATACTGACATAAATTTAACAACTAATATATTTTTAGATGTATTATTGAAAGTATTTATTTTTTAACGAAACAATCATCAATATCGCCCACTGTAATACTAGTACCAACACCACGAGTAAAGACATTGAGAGCGCATCATAGCATTATTATTTCCAAATTAGGAACCCCAACTAATTCCACACATTTCTCAATTTTTTTACGGCGTAATGAATATACTTCACTTTGAAGCGCATCAACTCTTTGCTCTAATATATTTTTTTCTTCTTGTAAAGAGCGAATAAGAGTAAACATAAGCGCATTGTCCGATCTAAGAGCAACAATTTCGTTAAATATCTTTTCTATTGTTATCTCTTGCTGTGGAGCATGTTGCATTTGTTGTTGTTGTTGTTGTGGCTGGAGTTGTTCTTGTAGTTGATTTACTGCAGATATAGAAGAAGCTGCCAGAGCTTGTTCATGCATAAGTTTTTGTTGTGGTTTTGGATGCTCTTTAAGCTGATTTTGCTTATGCTGAATTTGGGGTTCTAGTTGGAACGACTGTTTTTGTAATTGTAGGTGTTGTTGGTTTTTCTGCGCTAAAAACTGATTTAACTGTGTTTGTTGTTGTTGTTGAGATTTGATTGAAATTGTTGATATGTTTGTTGTTGTAGAGGATGGTTATGAGGTTGTTGATGAAGAGGTAGTTGCTGTTTTTGTTGTTGTTGTGGATGAGTTGACGAATACTGGTGTTTTTGGCGCTTTTGCTCTGAATGCTGTTGAAGCTGCTGCTGTTGTTCTGACGGCTGTTGTTCTGACGTCTGTTGAAGCTGTTGATTTATTTTTGGCTTTTGTATAAGTTGTGGTTGTTTTTGAAGTTATGAGGGCTGATGCTGTAGATCTGGTTTTTGTTGCTTATGTGAATCAGCTGGACACTCATCAGCTGCAATGATTGCTGAAGATGGGATTGAAGCAGTGGCAGATGCAGGTGAAGACGAAGAATGGAGTTGCCGCTTAAGTGGTTGCTGTCGAATGCTTTGTTTTTCAGCAGTAGAGATCAATGGTGGAGACCTAATAGATGAACGTCTCGCAGAAGAACAGCTCGCGCACCGAAAATTATTATTGGAGTTGTTCATAAATTCAACGTCTGCTAGTTTTAAATTAACACAATTGCAATGAAAGAACTCATTGCAACTGAAGCACTGAACTTTATCATGATTTTCTGTCCACTTTCTGACCACATATGCAAGGCATTGTCACTTTATTGTTATCTTCAATTTAAAAGTTTAAGTTTTATAATTTAACAAGGGTATTAATTTGTTTGGTTTAGTTTTGCATGTAAGCGAATTATTTAATTGGTTTCTTTGTATTTTTTTTTTGTTTTTATTTTTTATGCGCTAAAAACACAAAAATGACTAATACAAAGCTTTAAAGCACAGAAGTGTTGGAATAATGATAATAATGATAAAATTGATAATAATGATAATAATGATAATAATGAAAATAATGGTAATAATGATAAAAATGAAAAAAATGATAATAATGATAATAATGATAATGATGATAATAATGATAATAATGATAATAATGATAATAATGATAATAATGATAATAATGATAATAATGATAATAATGATAATAATGTTAATAATGATAATAATGATAATAATGATAATAATGATAATAATGATAATAATGATAATAATGATAATAATGATAATAATGATAATAATGATAATAATGATAATAATGATAATATTGATAATAATGATAATAATGATAATAATGATAATAATGATAATAATGATAATAATGATAATAATGATAATAATGATAATAATGATAATAATGATAATAATGATAATAATGATAATAATGATAATAATAATAATAATGATAATAATGA
>CAWUBZ010000050.1:5000-16254 GCA_963920525.1 Dichetophora obliterata | reverse complement strand
TAATTATAATAATAATAATAATAATAATAATAATAATAATAATAATAATGATAATGATAATAATAATAATAATAATAATAATAATAATAATAATAATAATAATAATAATAATAATAATAATAATAATAATAATAATAATAATAATAATAATAATAATAATAATAATAATAATAATAATAATAATAATAATAATAATAATAATAATAATAATAATAATAATAATAATAATAATAATAATAATAATAATAATAATAATAATAATAATAATAATAATAATAATAATAATAATAATAATAATAATAATAATAATAATAATAATAATAATAATAATAATAATAATAATAATAATAATAATAATAATAATAATAATAATAATAATAATAATAATAATAATAATAATAATAATAATAATAATAATAATAATAATAATAATAATAATAATAATAATAATAATAATAATAATAATAATAATAATAATAATAATAATAATAATAATAATAATAATAATAATAATAATAATAATAATAATAATAATAATAATAATAATAATAATAATAATAATAATAATAATAATAATAATAATAATAATAATAATAATAATAATAATAATAATAATAATAATAATAATAATAATAATAATAATAATAATAATAATAATAATAATAATAATAATAATAATAATAATAATAATAATAATAATAATAATAATAATAATAATAATAATAATAATAATAATAATAATAATAATAATAATAATAATAATAATAATAATAATAATAATAATAATAATAATAATAATAATAATAATAATAATAATAATAATAATAATAATAATAATAATAATAATAATAATAATAATAATAATAATAATAATAATAATAATAATAATAATAATAATAATAATAATAATAATAATAATAATAATAATAATAATAATAATAATAATAATAATAATAATAATAATAATAATAATAATAATAATAATAATAATAATAATAATAATAATAATAATAATAATAATAATAATAATAATAATAATAATAATAATAATAATAATAATAATAATAATAATAATAATAATAATAATAATAATAATAATAATAATAATAATAATAATAATAATAATAATAATAATAATAATAATAATAATAATAATAATAATAATAATAATAATAATAATAATAATAATAATAATAATAATAATAATAATAATAATAATAATAATAATAATAATAATAATAATAATAATAATAATAATAATAATAATAATAATAATAATAATAATAATAATAATAATAATAATAATAATAATAATAATAATAATAATAATAATAATAATAATAATAATAATAATAATAATAATAATAATAATAATAATAATAATAATAATAATAATAATAATAATAATAATAATAATAATAATAATAATAATAATAATAATAATAATAATAATAATAATAATAATAATAATAATAATAATAATAATAATAATAATAATAATAATAATAATAATAATAATAATAATAATAATAATAATAATAATAATAATAATAATAATAATAATAATAATAATAATAATAATAATAATAATAATAATAATAATAATAATAATAATAATAATAATAATAATAATAATAATAATAATAATAATAATAATAATAATAATAATAATAATAATAATAATAATAATAATAATAATAATAATAATAATAATAATAATAATAATAATAATAATAATAATAATAATAATAATAATAATAATAATAATAATAATAATAATAATAATAATAATAATAATAATAATAATAATAATAATAATAATAATAATAATAATAATAATAATAATAATAATAATAATAATAATAATAATAATAATAATAATAATAATAATAATAATAATAATAATAATAATAATAATAATAATAATAATAATAATAATAATAATAATAATAATAATAATAATAATAATAATAATAATAATAATAATAATAATAATAATAATAATAATAATAATAATAATAATAATAATAATAATAATAATAATAATAATAATAATAATAATAATAATAATAATAATAATAATAATAATAATAATAATAATAATAATAATAATAATAATAATAATAATAATAATAATAATAATAATAATAATAATAATAATAATAAAAATAATAATAATAATAATAATAATAATAATAATAATAATAATAATAATAATAATAATAATAATAATAATAATAATAATAATAATAATAATAATAATAATAATAATAATAATAATAATAATAATAATAATAATAATAATAATAATAATAATAATAATAATAATAATAATAATAATAATAATAATAATAATAATAATAATAATAATAATAATAATAATAATAATAATAATAATAATAATAATAATAATAATAATAATAATAATAATAATAATAATAATAATAATAATAATAATAATAATAATAATAATAATAATAATAATAATAATAATAATAATAATAATAATAATAATAATAATAATAATAATAATAATAATAATAATAATAATAATAATAATAATAATAATAATAATAATAATAATAATAATAATAATAATAATAATAATAATAATAATAATAATAATAATAATAATAATAATAATAATAATAATAATAATAATAATAATAATAATAATAATGATAATAATAATAATAATAATAATAATAATAATAATAATAATAATAATAATAATAATAATAATAATAATAATAATAATAATAATAATAATAATAATAATAATAATAATAATAATAATAATAATAATAATAATAATAATAATAATAATAATAATAATAATAATAATGATAATAATAATATTATTTCAGCATTAAAAATCTGGTTTCGGAACAATATAGCTTTTATAAACTTTTTAATCAATAAAAAAAATGGGTCTCCTCCATTTTAGCCCCTCCCCCCCCAAAAAAACTACTTAATTATTAAATAAAGATAATATCTTCAACACTCAACAATAAATCAAAATAACCCCTTTTCTCTCCAATCATGCTATTTATATGAAAACATTAATTTTCCCTTAATTCTAAAGGGCACGTTTTGCTTCACATCGCTTCTGAAATTTGAACAAATTCCGGAACTAGCCACTTAATATACCAAACGGTGCATTAAATTAGGTGGCTGTAAATAGACGCTGCACTTGGATGCAACAACAATGCACAAATAAAAATAAAGAAGAAACTAAAAATAAAAATAATAAGCATGCTACACTTTAGTGTTTCCATTCCAATGCATGCATACCCGGAGAAAGATTTTGTTAATGAGAAAACCATTTAGATTTGTTTGCTGGCAATCTGTGGTATTTTCTAATAAATGCATTTAAAGTGTTTATTATAGTGTGTGCTTGTGTGTTTGTGTGGGCAAACACATTCAGCACAAGATGTGACGTAGCGTTTTTTCTTCAAGGCAGCTATTGAAAATGAAATATATATATTGACAATAATACGGGTGGGTTTGTAGACGTTTGCAACAAAGCGTTTTATGATTTATGTGATTTTAACAGATTTTTCTATGCATAAATTTTATCTTTTAAATCTAATAAATTAAAGCGTATTACTGTTATTCAAATGTGACACAAACACACAAACATACTCATACACACACAAATGCATTGTGTATGTAAATTTTTGGTGCTTGGAGAAGTACTTGGAGAGAACTTGGCGCAGTAGAGAACGCAAGCCACGAATCTCTTTTGCTCCAATGCGTTTTTGAGTTTCAGTCGGCTCGACTCGGCTCAGCAATAAGCGCGCACTTTGTGGGCAGCCTAAGGTATGGTATGCTTTTAAGCTTCCGCAATACTTGCTTCCGTGCTTTGATTTATGTTTAGCTTCCTTCATCTATACTTTAATTTTTTTGACAAAAAAATAAGTAAATTTAATTGGAAAGTTTTCAACAGGTTTCAAGAATTTTAAGCACACTAAAGCTGAATTCAAAACTTGCCTACAAGAACTAAGTGCTTGCGAATTCAACATAAATGAGTGGGTGAAATTGTTAGCGTTCGAAACAATAGATTTTTTTTTTGTTAATTTTAATTATTAGTTTAAGCATCTATGAGTGGCGGCCATAGCCTAGTGGGTAGAGTGCGTGACCCCTAAGAAAGAACCGCGGTAGCCCGGGTTCAATTCCAGCTCAGACAGAAAATTTTTTCGATCGAATTAATTTTTCTGTTCGGTCGTCACCTCTCTGCAGACAATGGCAAACCTCAGAGAGTAAAAATTGCCATGTAAAGCTTCTTGAGGAACATAAGCATAAAACACGTAGGTCCAGTTCTCGATCATTTGTGATCAAACATTTAATAACACGCACAACACAATTGACCAAAAGAAGTTAGGTCAAAGTCCTTCCAAGGGCTGAAATGGCCGGTTTATTTATTTTTTTTTATCTATGAGCTTTAAACTGTAAACTTATTAATAAAAAGAAAACTTTCAAAAGCTTTGCGCACCAATAAAATTGAATGAGTCTTGAGTTTCGTAGCCTTTCAATTAAACAGCTGTTTCCATAATTAACATGTTGTGAATTATAGCAAGTTTTTTGTCTTAACATGATTTTACTGGTTATTGTTAATAATTAAACACAGCTCTTTCTTTAGCCAAGTTATCGTTGCCACCAAAAGCAACCATGTGAGTTTTATTATATATATTTACTATGTCAGAACAAACGCTTTGGCTAATTGTCTTAATGGTGTTTTTTTTAAATTATATAAAACTAACTGCCTAATAGCTTAAAGTTAATGTTTGCCTTTATTGTTGTACGTCGTACCTATTGTTTCGATTCCTTTTGAATGAAGTTTATTGACCCTTTAAAAATGGTTGTGTTACTGCATTTAATAGCTATTTCTTATGCATACTGTTTCTTTGATAACTCATTAGCTGATTCCTTTACTCGAAATCAAATCAAATCGTTTTTTTATATTTAACATGATTTTATTATCTGATGTTATTCAATAAGCTATCAACATAGATATTGTATGGCATAGGAATTATGGTAATTTCTATAGTTAAAGATTATTGCAGAGGTGGCAAAAATCTATGCCAAATTAATTTTGAACAACAAAGTATATGCGAATTTCCTTTAAACTATGAAATAAACGTTAAATTAAAACTGATGAAGTTTGTTTTTAAAAGCACATGCTTGTAGAAAGCATGATTTTTTTGAATATTTCTTGTTACGCATATTTTTGTTTGTGCTTTTATGGGCAGGATTAGCAGGTATTTTATGCTAACCAAATTTAACTTCTTAATAAAATTAACTACAAGAAAATAATATTATTTATTCATAAGAAATAACGGTAGAGCTTTTATTTGTTTTTTATTAATGTGGTATTTGTTTAAATATTTTTGCAAAAATTTCGAAAGTATTTTTGATAAATATTCATTTTTCTTAATTAGAAAAATTATCTCTCATATGGAACAGATGACCCCAATGCACTAGTAACTCCGTAGTTCAGTGGTTTGAGGGTGGCAATATATATATATTTTTTCATAAGCTTTTACTGTTTTGCTTTTCCATCGAATTTTATTAAGAACTAATATAGCATTCGAAATTCGATCATATCAAAATCGATTTTTTCTTATTATTTTATTATGCAACTTCACACCGTATTCAGATCTTCGCCCTTCTTGGCAATGTGTGCACCTCATGAATCATTCATTAATAGCGATATTTTTAAAAAATGAATACAAGTAATTTTACAAAAAAATTTTGTCCAAGAATTTTTTAGTCTCCTTCATGCTGCTGATCCTCTGCCGAAGTCGGATATTCAACTATTTCAAAAACAGCAATAATCTGCTAAAGTTTACTAACATGCTTTATCAAATAATAGCAAGAAATTTGATCGTCCCGCCGCACAGTGTGTTTTTTCCGATGTAAGAATGACATTTCAATTATCTTATGTATTAAACAAATACATGTGACTAATCAACATTTTCAATTGAATCACAGCTGTTTTTAAGAATTTAATTTATTACTGCATTTAAATTAAGAGCAAAAATTTTGTTGAATATCAGTGCGTTTTAGTGCAAAATATGATTTGTATGCGTTTTTAAACTATTTTTTAAACTGTTCTTATGCGCAAATATGCGCCACATATTTTTAAGAAATATAAGGTAAAAATACTATATTTTGTTATAGTTATAGCCTCCGCCTGATATATGGTGATATATATTATGTATATTTTTTTTACTAAATATGAGCTAAATTGAAATTCCTGAAATAATTGAGAGACATATTTTTACGATTTTTTTATTTACTTTTTTACAAGTATTTGCTTTTTATTTTGTATTAAGTTCAATGGTGGATAAGACCTAATATAAAAAAAATCAAATTATTTTTTTTGCTTTAAGTTAAAAATGTCATTAGTTTTTTTGTTTTATATCAGGGAATGGAAAAATCGGTACCTTAAACGTTGCGCTACAAAAGCGCAAGCTCTATTTCCTTCTATTCCGTGTACCCCTTTAGACTCAACACAAACACTACCCCTGGCAGGCCGAAGAGAATGGTAGTGTTGTGTTAAGCGAGCACAAAATATTATTTTTTTTGTTGTGGTTTTTGCTCGTGATCGTACACACAAACACAAACAGAACAAATATATACCGCTTCACCTATTGCAAGGTTCATTTATATGGTTGTGGCACTTTTTCCTGCCTTTGCTCGAACTGCCACTGTGCTTTTCCTTGCTCTAAGCATTTATTTTCTTAATTTCTTTTCATCCATTCTGACAGTTCGACCAAGCTAGCTCTCAAGTGCCACAACCTTATAAATGAGCCTTGACCTATTGTTATTACTGCTGCTGCGACTTCAAAATTAAAATTCTGCACAACAGCAGCAAAATAATTTGTTGACGCATGCCTAAATTTCTTTTTTTAAGCATGCATTTAAATTTCTTTTTTTGTAAATAATTGTGTTTTATTACTACCACAAGCAAAAATCACAACAAAGCACAAATTGTTTTGTACTCGTTTAACACAACGCTACCATTCTGTTTCGCCTTCTCTCTTCGTCGTGTTAGGGTGTTGTTACGATGGTGGTCATATGATCCCTGATCTCTTTTTTTCGTTTGATGAGCTGTGTGACGAAAGTATGTTATGCTGGTGGTCATATATATGATGTCTAAGCACCAGTACACTTTTTGCTACTTTTAGTATTTTTTTTACCGATGAGTGTTGCTTTAAGCAGGTTTCATTACTGCTTTCATACATTTCGTACTAAAAGTGTACTATTTTTGAGACTAAACACAAATGTTGTGAATAATTCCACAACGCAACACTGTTGTGATTCCATGATTTCATATTTTTGTCGAATCATTTGGTGACCGTGGTGGTGAAAATTTACTCTATTGCTCTCGCTCTCAAATTTTTAATTTACATTGAAACAACAACAATGCATGAACATGATGAACCCATGACCGCCACCGTAACAGGGCACTTAGGGATACTGTTAGTGATTGAAGAGAAGAGCGATATGCGAATAAAACAGAAGAAAGGTTGGGCTCTGTAAAAAAACAGAACAGATCAAAAACGAACCGTTCGTTTATGTTTCTTATTATTATTATTTCTTTATTAACTATAATTAAAATTACAAATTAATAAAAATTACAAAGCATGAGCTGCCAGGGCTTTTGGGCTTTGTTTATTTCCATTCCCTGGTGTAAGTACGCTATTTTTGTTATAAAAAAATGAAAATTTTTACGAATTTTATAAAAATATTTAAAGAAAATTTGAAGCTTTTAATATCATTTTCATAAACCGTAATTATTTGCCTGTTCAAAAACATTAGGTTTTATTTACTTAAAAAAAAAACAATTATTTGTCATCCTAAAATCGAAAAAATGCACTGTGCCCCGCGAAGCCATAAACATATCCCTATACTCAGCCATTATGACAAAAAAATGTTAATTCTTAACTACTCTAATCAATTAAAGCTTAATTTAATTCCACAATGATTATAGATTTTTATAATTCTATTGTTTTTCTATCTATTAAACAAAGCTCATTTTCTTCAGGCTATCATTTCGAGGAGAGAGATTAATTAAAAAAATTGAAATCAGTGATGCCACAGTAGAATATTTTTGTTTCTGAGAGCATATTTATTATTCAAAATATGTAGCGTAATAAGTGAAATATATTTTTTACATCTGAATTTTTACCAAATTTTTCAAAAATGTCTATTAAAATTTTTTTTTATTGGTAAATCTGAAGAATTCTTAAATTGCTTACATTATTTTTCGGCGCAAGTGCACAATTTTAAGGATGCCCAAGGATTAAATTACAGACTTAACAGAATTTGTGCTTTCCCTACTTTCCTTACCATTTAGGAATGCTGAAGTTGAGCGGATTTTTAGTTACATGAAATTTTTTAAAACTAAAATACGAAGCAGAATGCAAGATACATTTTTGAGCAATTTATGTAGTTAATATAAAAACATGGCCACATGTTATTAAAAAGTGTTGCGATACTTGCAATATACCTGATAACTAGGGCTCGGAATCTCTGCAAATGCAAGTTTTTACTAGGCTTCTTTAAATGGAAATGGTCAAGTTATCTTTACAAATCATGAAATTTCCTTTAAAATGGCATTCAATCGTTAGTGCATATTTTTGCATATTTTGCAGTAAATGCATGGTTTTGCATATTTTACAAAAAAATGCCTACTTTTGCATATTTATAGCGCTTATTTTTGTATATTTTACAATAAATGCATGGGATTTTTGCATATTTTTCTTTGTTTTGGTTTGCAACCATTTAAATTTAGTGTGACATCTTTTGGGAAAAGATTACTTTTATGTTCTCTTCATATTTTTGTTGTTTTGTATAAATTAACTTTGAAATGAATTATTATTTTTTGTTATATTACATTAATATTAGTTTTTGTACCGGTAATAACATATTAAAAAATATTTTTAATAGCATATTTTACCTGTTTTTAGCGCATATTTTAAAGTTTTAAGAGCGTGTTATATGCCCATATCTTCGATTTTTTAGCGCATGAGATTCCTAGCCCTAATGATAATTTAATAGAAATATTTTGTAAGACTAATTTAATTGAAAAAAAAATAATTTGCCCTAAATGTTGATCTCGATGATGTTTCTGAATTTTAAATTAATGCAAACATAACTACATATTCATATACATAAATAATTCATGTACAGGGATTAAATCCCTTTCTATTATTGCGATACTTGCAATATACCTGATAACTTAATAGAAATATTTTATAAACTACTTTATATGAAAAAAACCACTTTGATTTAAATGTTGATTTCGATGATGTTCTTGAATCTGAATTTAATGTAAGTTAATATATATTTAAAAATAAAATAGTCCATGTACAGGAATTTAATCCCTCTATGGTTTAATAAATAAATGTACAACTTATGTATTTATACTGGATAAATAAATAAATAAATAAATAAATAAATAAATAAATAAATAAATAAATAAATAAATAAATAAATAAATAAATAAATAAATAAATAAATAAATAAATAAATAAATAAATAAATAAATAAATAAATAAATAAATAAATAAATAAATAAATAAATAAATAAATAAATAAATAAATAAATAAATAAATAAATAAATAAATAAATAAATAAATAAATAAATAAATAAATAAATAAATAAATAAATAAATAAATAAATAAATAAATAAATCAATAAATAAATAAATAAATAAATAAATAAATAAATAAATAAATAAATAAATAAATAAATAAATAAATAAATAAATAAATAAATAAATAAATAAATAAATAAATAAATAAATAAATAAATAAATAAATAAATAAATAAATAAATAAATAAATAAATAAATAAATAAATAAATAAATAAATAAATAAATAAATAAATAAATAAATAAATAAATAAATAAATAAATAAATAAATAAATAAATAAATAAATAAATAAATAAATAAATAAATAAATCAATAAATAAATAAATAAATAAATAAATAAATAAATAAATAAATAAATAAATAAATAAATAAATAAATAAATAAATAAATAAATAAATAAATAAATAAATAAATAAATAAATAAATAAATAAATAAATAAATAAATAAATAAATAAATAAATAAATAAATAAATAAATAAATAAATAAATAAATAAATAAATAAATAAATAAATAAATAAATAAATAAATAAATAAATAAATAAATAAATAAATAAATAAATAAATAAATAAATAAATAAATAAATAAATAAATAAATAAATAAATAAATAAATAAATAAATAAATAAATAAATAAATAAATAAATAAATAAATAAATAAATAAATAAATAAATAAATAAATAAATAAATAAATAAATAAATAAATAAATAAATAAATAAATAAATAAATAAATAAATAAATAAATAAATAAATAAATAAATAAATAAATAAATAAATAAATAAATAAATAAATAAATAAATAAATAAATAAATAAATAAATAAATAAATAAATAAATAAATAAATAAATAAATAAATAAATAAATAAATAAATAAATAAATAAATAAATAAATAAATAAATAAATAAATAAATAAATAAATAAATAAATAAATAAATAAATAAATAAATAAATAAATAAATAAATAAATAAATAAATAAATAAATAAATAAATAAATAAATAAATAAATAAATAAATAAATAAATAAATAAATAAATAAATAAATAAATAAATAAATAAATAAATAAATAAATAAATAAATAAATAAATAAATAAATAAATAAATAAATAAATAAATAAATAAATAAATAAATAAATAAATAAATAAATAAATAAATAAATAAATAAATAAATAAATAAATAAATAAATAAATAAATAAATAAATAAATAAATAAATAAATAAATAAATAAATAAATAAATAAATAAATAAATAAATAAATAAATAAGTAAATAAATAAATAAATAAATAAATAAATAAATAAATAAATAAATAAATAAATAAATAAATAAATAAATAAATAAATAAATAAATAAATAAATAAATAAATAAATAAATAAATAAATAAATAAATAAATAAATAAATAAATAAATAAATAAATAAATAAATAAATAAATAAATAAATAAATAAATAAATAAATAAATAAATAAATAAATAAATAAATAAATAAATAAATAAATAAATAAATAAATAAATAAATAAATAAATAAATAAATAAATAAATAAATAAATAAATAAATAAATAAATAAATAAATAAATAAA
>CAWUBZ010000049.1:0-27068 GCA_963920525.1 Dichetophora obliterata | reverse complement strand
CGTCCGACCTGTCAAATCCATCCTACATGTAGGATAGTCCGAAACCCCCTATTAGCATGAAAATTCTTATATAGCAGTAAGGCGGTCCGTGGCAGGACAACGTCTTCCAGGGAATACTAATATTTTAGATATGCAGAAAAAGCATATGGTAAATTTTTGATTTTTGGATCGAAAATATAAATAGATAAAGTGAAAATAAAAAATAAAACTGCCACGATTTCAATTTCTACAATAAAATTAATTACGTCATTCTACTTTTTTTATATAAGTGTTTGAAGTGAGTGATTGAAAATGGAAAGATGCTCGAAATTAGATAGTTTCTGTTACGTTTGTGGTAAACTAGAGCCAAAAAATGGAAAACAAGAACGAAAAAATTTATTTTCTAATGATTTTAAACTCGCATATAAACTCTATTTCGGTGAAGAGGATACAAGTGGTGACGAACATACGCCAAATACGGTGTATCAAAGAAATGTATGTTTACGGTATGTCAAGACAATGCTGTGGGTAAGAAATACGTCCGGGGTACATGATCTAGACAAGCGCTACGCTTGCGTAAATTTTACCAAAGAAATTACTAGAAAAAAACGCAGAGCAAAAGTATATAATGCCACTGACTCCGCTGCATTACCAATACCGATGCCCGATGATGCCGAAGTACCAAAACCACCGAGTCCGAGTATGCTATCAATGATGTCATCAGAAAGTGGAAACACCAACTATGGTGACTTCGATCCGGATTTTTTCCCTGAAATCGCAGATGATGCAGCAAAGCCACTAGCATAAGAAGAAATCGATTTCCTCGTGGCCAAATTTCGTTTGTCGCAGCGTGATGCCAAATTTTTCACTACATTTATGAAGCTCAGAAAGCTCACACAGAAAAACGTTATCGTCAGCGGTTACCGTAAACGCCAAGCTGAGTTCCAAAAACTATACAACGTCAATGATTTGAATACGTTCACATATTGCAACGACATAAAAGCCTTAGTGAACAAAATGGGTATGGAATATAATGCTGCCGACTGGAGATTATTTATAGATGGCTCCACGTCAAGTTTGAAGGCCGTATTATTAAATTGGTATCAATTAAAGTATTGTCTGCCAAAATACTTGAGGCTTGGATTGCAATAAAAGCAGTTATTCAAGATGTTTTGGGTAAAAACCGCGTGGACAATGAGAAAGCAACGCAATTGGTGAAGAATATGATCACTGCCTTTGATTCCATTCATGCATCGATGACATTAAAACTCCATTTTATGCACCATCATCTGGACGTGTTCCTGAAACAACTGCCCACAGAATCAGACGAGCAGGGTGAACGATTCCACCAGGTAACCATGCCGATGGAAAGATGTGTCAAAGGTAAGAAAATCGACGCAATGATTGCTGAAGTATGCTGGTGGTCTCAAAAGATATCAAGATTCGAGCACGAGTTGACGGAGGATGATAAAGAAGGACATACAGAAGAAGATGTACCGTTATTCACTCAATAAACTGGAAATGACGCAGAAGATATCGCCGTGGCTATTTTAAGCTCAGAATCAGACGTCGAATCAAACAAATCAAGCGAACCAGATACAAAGAAATCTCGGCCTTCCACTTCTGGAACGTCAACTGTCAAATCATCAACTTCGCGCCAGACAGCCCAAATGGACATCGACGATACTGATTAACAAAAAAAAAAATACAAATTAATACCCGTTTGATGCCTTTTTTTATACTTTTTTTCATACTCTTTCACATATTTTCATGTTTTTCACTTTAATCAGAAAATTCAATACTAAATTGCAAAAAAAAAATACATGTGCCTTTTTTAAACTTTTGCTCAATAAAAATAATAAAATCAAAAAAAAAAATGAAAATTAATCACATTTGTATGGCAAAATCCGTATCAAGGAGTGGTCGTATGAAGTTGGTATGCACTAAAAAGTTGTTTATAATTTTATAGGCTACATTTCTTCCCTTGATTGTTTGGTAAAATTTTCAATAGTTCAAGAGCTGTAGTCGAAAAACTGAAAAAATCGGTGAAAAAAATGGTAATTTTTTCGACATTTTTGGGGTTTTGAGCATGAAGATAAAATTTTTCCGACTTAATATATTCAGCATTTTTGTTGGCCGAGTCAAGAGCTACAACTTTGTTGAAGACTGCAAATAAAAATTCACAGCATTTTTCGAGCTATGGCCATGCGAAAAATAGAAGAAAATTGCAAAAAAGTGCTCAAAATCGAATTTGGCGAAAAAACTATAGAGGCTCATAAAAAACGAACGGCAACCAATCTAGCAAAATCCAGAAACTACTTTTCTCCTCTCATCGAGTACTTTCGGCTGGGATAAGTAATTTTTTGTTTGGAGTCAAAAAGTTGAATATTGCGTCACTGTGTTATGAATTGAAATAGTGAATTTAAACTTACCTAAAGCAAATATTTGGCTAAGTTATTATAAATTGGAATAGCAAATTTGGAATACTTTTTACTGGCTAAGAATGAAGCCTTTGTTTAAAGTATTGCTTAATGACAATGCAAATATAGCAAAGAGTTTTATCTGTGTACCCCTGTGTTACTTACAATATTATTATAAAGTCTCTCTAATATGGGCAAACGATTTTCAAAGTTGTGAAATGATTGAAGCATTTTGTTTTGGTTGCTTATTACCGTTGTAAGAAGACTTACAACATCTGAAAAATCTTAGAATTACTAAAAAAAAAAAAATATATCAATACCTTCGTTCGTCGAGACACTTGGTATTGGCGCTTGGTTTTTAGTTACCGTTGACACTGGATCGTTGAAGCCGCGTGACGTCTGGAGAACTTTGCGCTTGCGCTTCGGGTTAGTAATTTCTATAAAAATTGTAAGGAACTTATCAAATAAATGGTAGATATAGTTTTAGTTCTTACCTTTATTTGCAGTGCTTGGGTCGACGACATTACCGAAATTCACTTCTCGTTGGCGTGTCGGGCTGATAATTTCTATAACAAATTAATTAATTTATTAAAGAAGTAGTAGTATATTATGAACTGTTATAGTTTCTACCTTCGATTAGAGTAGTTGGGTCATCAAAATCAATCGAGTCCACTGTAATTAAAATATTTAAATGAAAGAATGAATGAAATGATAATGAAATGATAATGAAATGATGATGAAATGGAAATGAAATGAAAATTATATGAATATGAAATGAAAATGAAATGAAAATGAAATGAAAATGAAATGAAAATGAAATGAAAATGAAATGAAAATGAAATGAAAATGAAATGAAAATGAAATGAAAATGAAATGAAAATGAAATGAAAATGAAATGAAAATGAAATGAAAATGAAATGAAAATGAAATGAAAATGAAATGAAAATGAAATGAAAATGAAATGAAAATGAAATGAAAATGAAATGAAAATGAAATGATAATGAAATGAAAATGAAATGAAAATGAAATGAAAATGAAATGAAAATGAAATGAAAATGAAATGAAAATGAAATGAAAATGAAATGAAAATGAAATGAAAATGAAATGAAAATGAAATGAAAATGAAATGAAAATGAAATGAAAATGAAATGAAAATGAAATGAAAATGAAATGAAAATGAAATGAAAATGAAATGAAAATGAAATGAAAATGAAATGAAAATGAAATGAAAATGAAATGAAAATGAAATGAAAATGAAATGAAAATGAAATGAAAATGAAATGAAAATGAAATGAAAATGAAATGAAAATGAAATGAAAATGAAATGAAAATGAAATGAAAATGAAATGAAAATGAAATGAAAATGAAATGAAAATGAAATGAAAATGAAATGAAAATGAAATGAAAATGAAATGAAAATGAAATGAAAATGAAATGAAAATGAAATGAAAATGAAATGAAAATGAAATGAAAATGAAATGAAAATGAAATGAAAATGAAATGAAAATGAAATGAAAATGAAATGAAAATGAAATGAAAATGAAATGAAAATGAAATGAAAATGAAATGAAAATGAAATGAAAATGAAATGAAAATGAAATGAAAATGAAATGAAAATGAAATGAAAATGAAATGAAAATGAAATGAAAATGAAATGAAAATGAAATGAAAATGAAATGAAAATGAAATGAAAATGAAATGAAAATGAAATGAAAATGAAATGAAAATGAAATGAAAATGAAATGAAAATGAAATGAAAATGAAATGAAAATGAAATGAAAATGAAATGAAAATGAAATGAAAATGAAATGAAAATGAAATGAAAATGAAATGAAAATGAAATGAAAATGAAATGAAAATGAAATGAAAATGAAATGAAAATGAAATGAAAATGAAATGAAAATGAAATGAAAATGAAATGAAAATGAAATGAAAATGAAATGAAAATGAAATGAAAATGAAATGAAAATGAAATGAAAATGAAATGAAAATGAAATGAAAATGAAATGAAAATGAAATGAAAATGAAATGAAAATGAAATGAAAATGAAATGAAAATGAAATGAAAATGAAATGAAAATGAAATGAAAATGAAATGAAAATGAAATGAAAATGAAATGAAAATGAAATGAAAATGAAATGAAAATGAAATGAAAATGAAATGAAAATGAAATGAAAATGAAATGAAAATGAAATGAAAATGAAATGAAAATGAAATGAAAATGAAATGAAAATGAAATGAAAATGAAATGAAAATGAAATGAAAATGAAATGAAAATGAAATGAAAATGAAATGAAAATGAAATGAAAATGAAATGAAAATGAAATGAAAATGAAATGAAAATGAAATGAAAATGAAATGAAAATGAAATGAAAATGAAATGAAAATGAAATGAAAATGAAATGAAAATGAAATGAAAATGAAATGAAAATGAAATGAAAATGAAATGAAAATGAAATGAAAATGAAATGAAAATGAAATGAAAATGAAATGAAAATGAAATGAAAATGAAATGAAAATGAAATGAAAATGAAATGAAAATGAAATGAAAATGAAATGAAAATGAAATGAAAATGAAATGAAAATGAAATGAAAATGAAATGAAAATGAAATGAAAATGAAATGAAAATGAAATGAAAATGAAATGAAAATGAAATGAAAATGAAATGAAAATGAAATGAAAATGAAATGAAAATGAAATGAAAA
Organism: Dichetophora obliterata; assembly: GCA_963920525.1. Lineage (NCBI taxonomy): Eukaryota > Metazoa > Arthropoda > Insecta > Diptera > Sciomyzidae > Dichetophora > Dichetophora obliterata. Next base: position 21,963 of record CAWUBZ010000049.1, on the reverse strand, counting down.
TGAAATGAAAATGAAATGAAAATGAAATGAAAATGAAATGAAAATGAAATGAAAATGAAATGAAAATGAAATGAAAATGAAATGAAAATGAAATGAAAATGAAATGAAAATGAAATGAAAATGAAATGAAAATGAAATGAAAATGAAATGAAAATGAAATGAAAATGAAATGAAAATGAAATGAAAATGAAATGAAAATGAAATGAAAATGAAATGAAAATGAAATGAAAATGAAATGAAAATGAAATGAAAATGAAATGAAAATGAAATGAAAATGAAATGAAAATGAAATGAAAATGAAATGAAAATGAAATGAAAATGAAATGAAAATGAAATGAAAATGAAATGAAAATGAAATGAAAATGAAATGAAAATGAAATGAAAATGAAATGAAAATGAAATGAAAATGAAATGAAAATGAAATGAAAATGAAATGAAAATGAAATGAAAATGAAATGAAAATGAAATGAAAATGAAATGAAAATGAAATGAAAATGAAATGAAAATGAAATGAAAATGAAATGAAAATGAAATGAAAATGAAATGAAAATGAAATGAAAATGAAATGAAAATGAAATGAAAATGAAATGAAAATGAAATGAAAATGAAATGAAAATGAAATGAAAATGAAATGAAAATGAAATGAAAATGAAATGAAAATGAAATGAAAATGAAATGAAAATGAAATGAAAATGAAATGAAAATGAAATGAAAATGAAATGAAAATGAAATGAAAATGAAATGAAAATGAAATGAAAATGAAATGAAAATGAAATGAAAATGAAATGAAAATGAAATGAAAATGAAATGAAAATGAAATGAAAATGAAATGAAAATGAAATGAAAATGAAATGAAAATGAAATGAAAATGAAATGAAAATGAAATGAAAATGAAATGAAAATGAAATGAAAATGAAATGAAAATGAAATGAAAATGAAATGAAAATGAAATGAAAATGAAATGAAAATGAAATGAAAATGAAATGAAAATGAAATGAAAATGAAATGAAAATGAAATGAAAATGAAATGAAAATGAAATGAAAATGAAATGAAAATGAAATGAAAATGAAATGAAAATGAAATGAAAATGAAATGAAAATGAAATGAAAATGAAATGAAAATGAAATGAAAATGAAATGAAAATGAAATGAAAATGAAATGAAAATGAAATGAAAATGAAATGAAAATGAAATGAAAATGAAATGAAAATGAAATGAAAATGAAATGAAAATGAAATGAAAATGAAATGAAAATGAAATGAAAATGAAATGAAAATGAAATGAAAATGAAATGAAAATGAAATGAAAATGAAATGAAAATGAAATGAAAATGAAATGAAAATGAAATGAAAATGAAATGAAAATGAAATGAAAATGAAATGAAAATGAAATGAAAATGAAATGAAAATGAAATGAAAATGAAATGAAAATGAAATGAAAATGAAATGAAAATGAAATGAAAATGAAATGAAAATGAAATGAAAATGAAATGAAAATGAAATGAAAATGAAATGAAAATGAAATGAAAATGAAATGAAAATGAAATGAAAATGAAATGAAAATGAAATGAAAATGAAATGAAAATGAAATGAAAATGAAATGAAAATGAAATGAAAATGAAATGAAAATGAAATGAAAATGAAATGAAAATGAAATGAAAATGAAATGAAAATGAAATGAAAATGAAATGAAAATGAAATGAAAATGAAATGAAAATGAAATGAAAATGAAATGAAAATGAAATGAAAATGAAATGAAAATGAAATGAAAATGAAATGAAAATGAAATGAAAATGAAATGAAAATGAAATGAAAATGAAATGAAAATGAAATGAAAATGAAATGAAAATGAAATGAAAATGAAATGAAAATGAAATGAAAATGAAATGAAAATGAAATGAAAATGAAATGAAAATGAAATGAAAATGAAATGAAAATGAAATGAAAATGAAATGAAAATGAAATGAAAATGAAATGAAAATGAAATGAAAATGAAATGAAAATGAAATGAAAATGAAATGAAAATGAAATGAAAATGAAATGAAAATGAAATGAAAATGAAATGAAAATGAAATGAAAATGAAATGAAAATGAAATGAAAATGAAATGAAAATGAAATGAAAATGAAATGAAAATGAAATGAAAATGAAATGAAAATGAAATGAAAATGAAATGAAAATGAAATGAAAATGAAATGAAAATGAAATGAAAATGAAATGAAAATGAAATGAAAATGAAATGAAAATGAAATGAAAATGAAATGAAAATGAAATGAAAATGAAATGAAAATGAAATGAAAATGAAATGAAAATGAAATGAAAATGAAATGAAAATGAAATGAAAATGAAATGAAAATGAAATGAAAATGAAATGAAAATGAAATGAAAATGAAATGAAAATGAAATGAAAATGAAATGAAAATGAAATGAAAATGAAATGAAAATGAAATGAAAATGAAATGAAAATGAAATGAAAATGAAATGAAAATGAAATGAAAATGAAATGAAAATGAAATGAAAATGAAATGAAAATGAAATGAAAATGAAATGAAAATGAAATGAAAATGAAATGAAAATGAAATGAAAATGAAATGAAAATGAAATGAAAATGAAATGAAAATGAAATGAAAATGAAATGAAAATGAAATGAAAATGAAATGAAAATGAAATGAAAATGAAATGAAAATGAAATGAAAATGAAATGAAAATGAAATGAAAATGAAATGAAAATGAAATGAAAATGAAATGAAAATGAAATGAAAATGAAATGAAAATGAAATGAAAATGAAATGAAAATGAAATGAAAATGAAATGAAAATGAAATGAAAATGAAATGAAAATGAAATGAAAATGAAATGAAAATGAAATGAAAATGAAATGAAAATGAAATGAAAATGAAATGAAAATGAAATGAAAATGAAATGAAAATGAAATGAAAATGAAATGAAAATGAAATGAAAATGAAATGAAAATGAAATGAAAATGAAATGAAAATGAAATGAAAATGAAATGAAAATGAAATGAAAATGAAATGAAAATGAAATGAAAATGAAATGAAAATGAAATGAAAATGAAATGAAAATGAAATGAAAATGAAATGAAAATGAAATGAAAATGAAATGAAAATGAAATGAAAATGAAATGAAAATGAAATGAAAATGAAATGAAAATGAAATGAAAATGAAATGAAAATGAAATGAAAATGAAATGAAAATGAAATGAAAATGAAATGAAAATGAAATGAAAATGAAATGAAAATGAAATGAAAATGAAATGAAAATGAAATGAAAATGAAATGAAAATGAAATGAAAATGAAATGAAAATGAAATGAAAATGAAATGAAAATGAAATGAAAATGAAATGAAAATGAAATGAAAATGAAATGAAAATGAAATGAAAATGAAATGAAAATGAAATGAAAATGAAATGAAAATGAAATGAAAATGAAATGAAAATGAAATGAAAATGAAATGAAAATGAAATGAAAATGAAATGAAAATGAAATGAAAATGAAATGAAAATGAAATGAAAATGAAATGAAAATGAAATGAAAATGAAATGAAAATGAAATGAAAATGAAATGAAAATGAAATGAAAATGAAATGAAAATGAAATGAAAATGAAATGAAAATGAAATGAAAATGAAATGAAAATGAAATGAAAATGAAATGAAAATGAAATGAAAATGAAATGAAAATGAAATGAAAATGAAATGAAAATGAAATGAAAATGAAATGAAAATGAAATGAAAATGAAATGAAAATGAAATGAAAATGAAATGAAAATGAAATGAAAATGAAATGAAAATGAAATGAAAATGAAATGAAAATGAAATGAAAATGAAATGAAAATGAAATGAAAATGAAATGAAAATGAAATGAAAATGAAATGAAAATGAAATGAAAATGAAATGAAAATGAAATGAAAATGAAATGAAAATGAAATGAAAATGAAATGAAAATGAAATGAAAATGAAATGAAAATGAAATGAAAATGAAATGAAAATGAAATGAAAATGAAATGAAAATGAAATGAAAATGAAATGAAAATGAAATGAAAATGAAATGAAAATGAAATGAAAATGAAATGAAAATGAAATGAAAATGAAATGAAAATGAAATGAAAATGAAATGAAAATGAAATGAAAATGAAATGAAAATGAAATGAAAATGAAATGAAAATGAAATGAAAATGAAATGAAAATGAAATGAAAATGAAATGAAAATGAAATGAAAATGAAATGAAAATGAAATGAAAATGAAATGAAAATGAAATGAAAATGAAATGAAAATGAAATGAAAATGAAATGAAAATGAAATGAAAATGAAATGAAAATGAAATGAAAATGAAATGAAAATGAAATGAAAATGAAATGAAAATGAAATGAAAATGAAATGAAAATGAAATGAAAATGAAATGAAAATGAAATGAAAATGAAATGAAAATGAAATGAAAATGAAATGAAAATGAAATGAAAATGAAATGAAAATGAAATGAAAATGAAATGAAAATGAAATGAAAATGAAATGAAAATGAAATGAAAATGAAATGAAAATGAAATGAAAATGAAATGAAAATGAAATGAAAATGAAATGAAAATGAAATGAAAATGAAATGAAAATGAAATGAAAATGAAATGAAAATGAAATGAAAATGAAATGAAAATGAAATGAAAATGAAATGAAAATGAAATGAAAATGAAATGAAAATGAAATGAAAATGAAATGAAAATGAAATGAAAATGAAATGAAAATGAAATGAAAATGAAATGAAAATGAAATGAAAATGAAATGAAAATGAAATGAAAATGAAATGAAAATGAAATGAAAATGAAATGAAAATGAAATGAAAATGAAATGAAAATGAAATGAAAATGAAATGAAAATGAAATGAAAATGAAATGAAAATGAAATGAAAATGAAATGAAAATGAAATGAAAATGAAATGAAAATGAAATGAAAATGAAATGAAAATGAAATGAAAATGAAATGAAAATGAAATGAAAATGAAATGAAAATGAAATGAAAATGAAATGAAAATGAAATGAAAATGAAATGAAAATGAAATGAAAATGAAATGAAAATGAAATGAAAATGAAATGAAAATGAAATGAAAATGAAATGAAAATGAAATGAAAATGAAATGAAAATGAAATGAAAATGAAATGAAAATGAAATGAAAATGAAATGAAAATGAAATGAAAATGAAATGAAAATGAAATGAAAATGAAATGAAAATGAAATGAAAATGAAATGAAAATGAAATGAAAATGAAATGAAAATGAAATGAAAATGAAATGAAAATGAAATGAAAATGAAATGAAAATGAAATGAAAATGAAATGAAAATGAAATGAAAATGAAATGAAAATGAAATGAAAATGAAATGAAAATGAAATGAAAATGAAATGAAAATGAAATGAAAATGAAATGAAAATGAAATGAAAATGAAATGAAAATGAAATGAAAATGAAATGAAAATGAAATGAAAATGAAATGAAAATGAAATGAAAATGAAATGAAAATGAAATGAAAATGAAATGAAAATGAAATGAAAATGAAATGAAAATGAAATGAAAATGAAATGAAAATGAAATGAAAATGAAATGAAAATGAAATGAAAATGAAATGAAAATGAAATGAAAATGAAATGAAAATGAAATGAAAATGAAATGAAAATGAAATGAAAATGAAATGAAAATGAAATGAAAATGAAATGAAAATGAAATGAAAATGAAATGAAAATGAAATGAAAATGAAATGAAAATGAAATGAAAATGAAATGAAAATGAAATGAAAATGAAATGAAAATGAAATGAAAATGAAAATGAAATGAAAATGAAATGAAAATGAAATGAAAATGAAATGAAAATGAAATGAAAATGAAATGAAAATGAAATGAAAATGAAATGAAAATGAAATGAAAATGAAATGAAAATGAAATGAAAATGAAATGAAAATGAAATGAAAATGAAATGAAAATGAAATGAAAATGAAATGAAAATGAAATGAAAATGAAATGAAAATGAAATGAAAATGAAATGAAAATGAAATGAAAATGAAATGAAAATGAAATGAAAATGAAATGAAAATGAAATGAAAATGAAATGAAAATGAAATGAAAATGAAATGAAAATGAAATGAAAATGAAATGAAAATGAAATGAAAATGAAATGAAAATGAAATGAAAATGAAATGAAAATGAAATGAAAATGAAATGAAAATGAAATGAAAATGAAATGAAAATGAAATGAAAATGAAATGAAAATGAAATGAAAATGAAATGAAAATGAAATGAAAATGAAATGAAAATGAAATGAAAATGAAATGAAAATGAAATGAAAATGAAATGAAAATGAAATGAAAATGAAATGAAAATGAAATGAAAATGAAATGAAAATGAAATGAAAATGAAATGAAAATGAAATGAAAATGAAATGAAAATGAAATGAAAATGAAATGAAAATGAAATGAAAATGAAATGAAAATGAAATGAAAATGAAATGAAAATGAAATGAAAATGAAATGAAAATGAAATGAAAATGAAATGAAAATGAAATGAAAATGAAATGAAAATGAAATGAAAATGAAATGAAAATGAAATGAAAATGAAATGAAAATGAAATGAAAATGAAATGAAAATGAAATGAAAATGAAATGAAAATGAAATGAAAATGAAATGAAAATGAAATGAAAATGAAATGAAAATGAAATGAAAATGAAATGAAAATGAAATGAAAATGAAATGAAAATGAAATGAAAATGAAATGAAAATGAAATGAAAATGAAATGAAAATGAAATGAAAATGAAAATGAAATGAAAATGAAATGAAAATGAAATGAAAATGAAATGAAAATGAAATGAAAATGAAATGAAAATGAAATGAAAATTAAATGAAAATGAAATGAAAATGAAATGAAAATGAAATGAAAATGAAATGAAAATGAAATGAAAATGAAATGAAAATGAAATGAAAATGAAATGAAAATGAAATGAAAATGAAATGAAAATGAAATGAAAATGAAATGAAAATGAAATGAAAATGAAATGAAAATGAAATGAAAATGAAATGAAAATGAAATGAAAATGAAATGAAAATGAAATGAAAATGAAATGAAAATGAAATGAAAATGAAATGAAAATGAAATGAAAATGAAATGAAAATGAAATGAAAATGAAATGAAAATGAAATGAAAATGAAATGAAAATGAAATGAAAATGAAATGAAAATGAAATGAAAATGAAATGAAAATGAAATGAAAATGAAATGAAAATGAAATGAAAATGAAATGAAAATGAAATGAAAATGAAATGAAAATGAAATGAAAATGAAATGAAAATGAAATGAAAATGAAATGAAAATGAAATGAAAATGAAATGAAAATGAAATGAAAATGAAATGAAAATGAAATGAAAATGAAATGAAAATGAAATGAAAATGAAATGAAAATGAAATGAAAATGAAATGAAAATGAAAATGAAATGAAAATGAAATGAAAATGAAATGAAAATGAAATGAAAATGAAATGAAAATGAAATGAAAATGAAATGAAAATGAAATGCAATGAAAACTAAATTCTATATAATGCAACAGGAATTAAATAAAATAATATATAAAAAAATAACGAAATAAAAAATTATATAAAAATAAAAAAACATACAAAAGTTGAAGAAAATGTGATGCGAGTGTTAAAAATTATTAATTTGAAAAATCCTGAAAAACTTGATGCAAACCATGATACCAAACTTTTTGGTATCAATAAAAATTTGTCAGAATTTGGAATACAAAAATATTTATAAATAATGTAAATTTTAGGTACTTTACTAATTCCCTACTAAGGTCACTACCTAATAATATACCCAGCCCTGTGTACGATTGAAGTGGTTCTTGAAAATAATTTTCAATTGTTTGAAAACTATTTCCAAAAACCACATCCTGACCACCTTTCTACTAAAGCAATAGCTGTCATTTTCTTTCCTAGGATTTATAATAAAAGATCCTATTTGAGAAATTTTATGGAATCCTAATTTATCTTTATTTTTTTCTTCTAACCTAAAATATAACTGCTGTAAAATTTGGTTGGGCTTTTTAATAATTTTTTTGAAATGCTGCATATAATTTTCAAATTTATATGCTGAAAAAATAACTAAAGGTCCATATAGCTTACAACAATCTACCAAATGCAGCAAACCATGAATGTTAAAACTAACTAAATGATTCCCAAAAAGTTCTCCGAATTTATCTACAAATTCTTTTAATATTTCCTCAGCTACATAACATTCCGTCCTGCATGTGTTTTCACAAGAAAGAAGTCTAATTCCTGCATGCAATACAAGAAAATTATAATAAATGTCGCTACTTATATTATCTTTCAGTACATATATTCCTAGGTACAAAAGGAATTGCCTAAACTCTGTTGACTTCCAATTGTTGACTTCATCAAAATTCCTGCAGACCCTACCAAATTCTGTAGGAACGAAATTTGAAACAAACTTAATTCGTTCGTTCATTTCCAACTTGTTTCCCATTTTTAAATGCAGCCGCACTAACTTTTTTACAACCCCTAAATGTACCAAGTTCATTGGGTCTAAAGGAAATTGTGAAACCATACCTATCTGAGCCTTTTCTAATACGGTCTCATGTTGCCTAAATATTTCACTATGATGAACAAGATCTACTCTATTTTTAAATGAAAGGTCTGTTCTTAAACTAGAAGCACTTTTTGAAAAGGAAACCCTATGGTGACTGTAGTTCCCTACCTGACAGCATTTGGGACAACTATTTTTTCCAGTGAATGACTGGACACCTGTAACAAAAGCTCGAGCAGGTGAGTCACAACAAAAGAGCCTAACATCAAATTTCCTTATAACTCCATCTACCTTAATACCATTACTTTTTAAAAGTATTACTTCATTAGAAAAATCCTTTAAAAAGTCATTGACATGACAAGGTTTCTCCGTGCCTGAAAAGCAGGCAATCGTAAATGGGCACTCTTGCGGAAATCCAACAATTGCTCCAATAATAGGCCATAAGACTCTACTAGAGCTGTGAAATAGTTTTAAGCCATCAATACCTACGTCAATTGAAACTTCACTTGTATCTTTAAGAAATGGAAAGGAGTTTTCTTGAAAAAATTCTTGAATTCCTATATATAAAAACTCTCCATCTGGCATACTTTCTACCTCAACTTTTTTCCTATTTGTCCTAAAAAGACCTTTAGCTGACAGAGGCAAATAGTCAAGACCTATTTTTTTTTAGTGTTTGAAGTAGATCAGAAACAACGTTTTGTGAAACTTTGTTTCTGATTGCCCAGGACCTTATTTCTGCTACCTTGTCTACGTTAGCTTGCTCATCAAAACAAATATTATCACTTAAATCGTCCCTACTGCTAACGCTACTATTACAATCTCTGTCATGTTCTACGTCCACTTGCATTTCTACGTCCACTTGCATTTCTACGTTGACTTCATTTAATATGTCCACTTCCATCCCTACGTCCACTAAATTTTCTTCGTCCACTACAATTACCATGTCTACTTGCATACCTATATTAGAAGCACTTTGTCCACAGTCTGTCCGTCCACTCACACCACAATTTTGATCCACATTTGAGCAATTAATAATCCTTCTATATGCTTCTGCACTAGCAAGGAAATTTTTTTTTTCTTCATATAAAAGATTTTAAATTGTTCTTTTGCTCATTTTTTCACTTTTAATATTATTCTTTTATTTCCGCTTTAATTTATTATTTATATCAATTATTTTATTTTATTTATCCAAAACTGCCTTGTGTTGCACCGCACGCTTTGTTTTAATTGTTTAAATTTTTATTTTGCACCGCACGCTTTGTTTTAGTTTACATTTTTATTTTGTTCGTTCAGTTTATTGAAATCACACAAAAGAGCAAGGCATACATACACATACAACTTTCCTTGTCAATCTCGAAATAATACCTTAAACGTGTGTTAGTGCAAACATTTTTTTTATCATAGTGTTGGTAAACTTGTTACAGCTGTCCAGCTGGGTAATCTATATGTTTTAACCAGAACAAAGTTATAATAACTAAGTGTTATTATGTATAAATTCTGAAATGCTCGATAAAAGGTAATAAATTCTTTCATTAAATTATAAAAATTATTGTGAAAATAATTTGTGGCGTCATTTACTTTTGTTTGCTCTTTTTCGGTGTGTTCTTCGTTTTCGTTGTGTTTTTGGCGTAGAGAGGATTTTCGTTCAAACTATTTGTGTTCTATCTCTAGTGTTTTAGCGGCCATGTCCGAACAAATGTAATTAAGAATTGTAAGCGGACTTCGGAGGCCTCTCAGCTACATTGTATTTAAGAAATAATTGGCTACGTCATGTGTCCATTTACCACTGGGTTGTTTTGTGTAAGACACAAAATGTGCCTTAGTTTGTTGCTTAATATTTAATAGAAACTGATCTCAAAATGTGATTTAATTGTACAAGTATATGAAAACATAAGTAATTTTTTGTGTTAGATTCGTTAAATTAGAATAATTAATGTATTTTAAATTTGTATAAACCTGTGAAGTAAATTGTTTTTTGAAAATGAAATAGTTTTGTATTTTTAAAAACCTAATAAATCTGGTGCATTTTTTTCGGAAAAGCGCATTTTTTTCGCCGTTTTAGTGGATTTTAGAATTAAAAAGTTGGGAGCACTGGAAATACGTCGCTTGATCGGGAGAAGTGATCGAGTAGTGCGAAATTTTGTAAAAGATTTGGAAAATTATGGCTCAAAAACCTATTAGCAAAATTAGCAAAAAATTTCTTGACAATAACAGCACAAAAAAAAAATTGCGAGAAATAAAAGCAGAATGCGATTACACTCACGCTCAAAAAAATAAGCCGAGTTAATAATTTGATAGCTAATATTATTTTTCTTGAATTATAAGACAGTGTGCCAAGACCACATATATCCAAACATTATAGAAATTCTTTAAGAAGAACATGTTGAGAGTCCACCGCACCTGATTTGACCTCTCAAGGTCATCACAATTTTTTTCAACTTATTTTTAAAGTTGAAGTGTTCGAATGTTGTTGTGCCGACATTAATTGCATTTTAACAGCCATTTGGCCTATTGCAAATGAAAAATAAAATTAATTTTTTTCCAATAGAATTTACGTAAAATAAGGCTGTGTAAAAGGATATTCGATGAAATAAATGTGAATTAACTAAAAAAAATGTTGTTTCTATAAATTTTGACAAATAATATTCCATTAATGCGATTTGCATCTTCACAAAAATTAATTGCACGAAAAAATGCCTTTCCATTTAACTTAAGAACATCGAAATCTGTTTAGAATTTGTTAAAAGGCGGTAATTTTAACGTTTTTTTTTTTTGTCAAAAACTGATTCCTCTGTAATTAATGTTTGCTACCATACAAACACTACTACTTCATCAAATCGTTTTACATAGCCTTATTTTACGTCAAATTATATTGAAAAAAAATGAATTTTATTTTTAATTTGTAATAGTCCAAATGGCTGTAAAAGTGCATTTAATGTCGGCACAACAAAATTCGAACACTTCAACTTTCAAAATAAGTTTAAAAAAACTGTGATGACCTTGAGAAGTCAAATAGTTACAGTACACCCTGCAACACTACCCATAGAAAATAAGATAACGCATGGTAAAGTGTTCTTAATATAATTCCAAGAACATTTTACCATATAAAACCCATGTTTGCTATTTTATGACACACTTATGTCGCAAAAATAACACTCTTTTTAGTCACAACTTGTGTGGCAATATTAAATTACAAATAAATTAAATTACAAAATCTAAATCAATATTGAAATTGCTTACAGATTGCTCAAGTGAATTCCTTCGAAACCACTTGAGTAACCAAAAACTAAGCCAGCCAACACAAGTACATTCTACTGCCCTAGCTAAATTCCATGGAAAGAAAAGTGAGCGTACACATAATTGTGCAAACGAATCCACGCTTACACAATTAACCAATCGTTCACCTACTGACCTAAAGAAAGAAGCGCAGGCAGAATTGTGCAAGCGAGTCAGTCGTTCACTTATCGACCTAGTTCGATTCTTAAGAAAGAAGCGCAGGCAAATTTGCGCTAGTGAACACATGCTGACCAATCATCGCTTAATGAAAGCGAAAGCAAAACATTGAATTAAAGAATTTATTTTGAACCAATAGCAATGGAAAGAAAGTGTTATACGGAATTTGCGTCACTTTCTTTCCCATCAAAAGTATCTGCCAAAAGAGCAGAAGAGTTAGTTTGAGACTTCGAAGTATAACAATTAAGTAATTATAAATACTAGAGTTAAGAGTATTTTTAAGCAGTTAACAAGTTTAGTTCAAAAATAAAAGACATAAATAATCTCCAACACTTTGTGCGTTATTAATTAAACTGAAGTTAAAACTGGCGCAGTCGGTAGGCAAATAAATCAAAAATTTCAAAGCAAATAAATTTTATTTTTATTTTTGCGTGCATTTTAATGCTTCAACGACAATCAAAACGAACCCTGAAGCAAAAGATTGCTTTTCATCAAGATTAACTTTGAAAGATCAAAGCTTTAATCTCTGCACACCAAATCAATGAAAATCTACAAAATTGTGCAGACATAACGAGAGATTTTTTTTTCTTTATCACAACGAACCATACTTTGGAAGACCAAAGTATTGCAACAGCAAAGAGAACATAGGATTGTTCCAATCGACATCATTTATAACAAAACAAAGTGCAAAGTGCGAGAACATTGGCGTCGGAAGCGGGGGGAAAGGTGGGCAATTGCCCCCCCACTTTTTTAGCTAGATAAACAATTTAAAAGGAAAAGTTATTCAAAATATCAGTTTTTTTGCAACGATAATATTTTTGTATTATATATTTTCCTGTTCTTTCTCTCTTCTTCATGTTTCATGTGAAGAAATTTTGGTGAACTTTTTTTGCACCACTATTTGTACTGCCCCCCATTTGTACTGCCCCCCCAGATGAAATTCGCTTCCGACGCGCTTGTGCGAGAACGAAGCCTGCAAGGACTACCCAACCCCCATGCCACTATTCGGTGACGACGAAGACACCTGGGACTTTTCAGAAAGCGAGCAATTTCAGCAATACCTGCGAGACACAGCGAACAAACAAGAGAAAGACAAGTCAACTAAACTTCTACCAACATTACCAAGGCCAAAACCAACAGCAACAGCCGTAGTGAAACCTACCTTTCGGAAACAGTAAGATCAATTTGCCTCACTTGATTATCATTATTATTATTTTGTTATTATATTAAGTTCACAGAGTAAGAAAACATTATTATCCTTAAGCTTATTTACATATTTGAACTATTTTTAGTACATTCGTTTAACCGATTTAATTTTAAGTTTGAACTAAATTCTTGTTTGTGAATAAAAATTACTGCTCCTACTCCACCCTCTGTGTCAATAAACCCAGTTAAATATTTAAACTCACTCCCAGAATTTGATGGGAAAAATAAAGATTTACAAACTTTTTTAACACTGATAGACAGAATACACCCTTTCCTACAAACATTCGACGATACTTCACATCTTCTCTTCTCTGACATAATTAAAAGTAAACTTAAAGGGAAGGCACAAGAAATCCTTGAAATTAATTATCAGGCTACATTATGGGTGGATATAAAAAGCATTTTACAGAACAATTTTGGTGACCGGTTATCTTGCGACGAACTTTACGATGAACTAAGGGCAACCACCTTTAAAACAAATAGTTTATAATTTTTTAATGAAATTAAAACCAAACTTAGACGACTGAATAATAAAACTTTGGTTATAATGGGAGAAGGAAGCGTATCCAATCAATGTGCTGAAAACAACAGACGCACCGCTCTTAATTTATTTAAAAGTAAAATTCCAGATCCAATGAAAATTATACTGACTTGTAGGAATCCAACAAGTTTAGAATCCGCAATGGATATCCTTTTCCAAGCTGGATACGCACATTTGAATGGTATTCAAAATACGAGATCAAATAACATAACAACATAAAAACCTCAACAAGGTCATCAAATAAGACAAAACAATTTTAATGGAAATTACCACGGAACAAATACACGACAGAATTTCCCTAACAAACGACAACAAAATAATTTCCAAGCACAACAACATACTAACAACTATAACAGACGACAACAAAATAACTTCCAAGCACAACAACATACTAATAACTATAACCGACAACAACAAAGTAATTTCCAAACACAACAACATACTAACAACCATAACCGACAACAACAAAATAGCTTCCGGACACAACAACATTATAACAATACAAGTAACAGACAATACAACCCGAACTTTGAAGCAAATGACAGTAGGCAACCAGCCCCTGAACCTATGGACGTTAATAACATTGAAACCCTAAATTTTCCTTCACACGACTCGGAGGAAAATTACCATATATAAAAATAAAAACAAAATTAGGATATCTGGATCTTATAATTGACACTGGAGCAACTAACTCAATTCTAAATCCAAATATCTGCAATCAAAAATGGAATATTCCATCTGAAAATATTTCCATTAAAACACTACAACATACAATTACTATCAGAGAAAAAGTTAAAATACCAACATTTAGAGAATTCGAAGACCCAGACGGAACGCTAGAATTCATAATTTGCAAATTTCATGACCAATACGATGGCTTAATAGGAAACGATATCCTGAGGCGTTATAAAACAAAAATCGATTACTCAATCCCAGAAGTAATCATAAACAATAAACCATTACCTATTCATTTTCATGAACACAACGATGAAAATAAAGTAAATTTAATTTTTAACATAGAAAATGGTTTAGTTTTGCTATAGGAAAAGAAATGCACTAACGAGGAAACAATAATTGAAAAGAGAATTTACAATATAGAAAATTTAAAAACCGAAGTAAAAACTAAAGCATTATGCAAAGGTGAAATTCGAGTAAAAGATACCGAAATAACTAAAATTACAACGGAAAACTTTTGCGTATACAACGAGAAGCCATGGTGGGATGCGCTTATTGGAAAAATCAGGCGAGAACATCTAAATTCAGAGGAACATCAAGAGCTACTCAAATTCTTAAAAAAATATAAAGATATATTTTTTCAAGAAGGAACAAATTTGTCCGGCACAAACGCAATAAAACATAAAATTCGAACCACTAATGATATTCCAATTCACACAAAATCCTATAGGTACCCCTACATTCATAAGAATGAAGTAGATAAGCAAATAAAAGAGATGCTGGATAGCCAAATAATTTGGCCCAGCAATTCTCCTTACAATGCGCCTATATGGATTGTGCCAAAGAAATCCGATTCTAGTGGAAGGGAAAAATGGAGATTAGTTATTGACTATCGAAAACTAAATGAAGTAACGATCGATGACCAATACCCAATCCCGAATATTGATGAAATACTAGATAAATTGGGAAGATGCCAATATTTTACTACCCTCGATTTAGCGAAGGGGTTTCACCAAATCGATATTGCAGAGGAAGATATACACAAAACCGCGTTCAGCGTAGAAGGAGGTCACTACGAATTTCTCAGAATGCCCTTTGGTTTAAAAACGGCCCCAGCAACGTTCCAGCGCCTAATGAACAACATCTTGGGCGAACTTATTAACAAAATATGTCTCGTCTACCTGGACGATATCATAATTTTCTCTACATCATTGCAGGAACATATAATTTCACTAAATTTGGTTTTTGAACGACTAAAACAAGCTAACTTAAAGGTTCAGTTAGATAAATGCGAGTTTCTTAAGAGGGAAACAGAGTTCCTCGGACACATTGTTACGCCCAATGGAATAAAACCAAATCCTAAGAAGATAGACTGTGTAATGAAATTCCCAATTCCAAAAACCCCAAAGCAAATTAAATCATTTCTAGGCTTAACAGGTTACTATCGTAAATTTATCAAAGATTATTCAAGAATAGCAAAACCAATGACTCAATTCCTAAAAAAGAATTCCAAAATCAACATAGAAAATCCTCAGTATATTCACAGTTTTGAAACATTAAAACGATTACTGACCAATGATCCAATTCTACAGTACCCTGATTTCAACAAAAAATTTACAACAGACGCTTACAGACAGTTACAACAGACGCTAGCAACTACGTACTGGGTGCAGTCCTTTCACAAGACAACCACCGCTTCGCCAGTCGTACGCTTAACGCCCACGAAATCAATTACAGTACGATAGAAAAAGAACTACTAGCTATAATTTGGGCAACCAAATACTTCAGGCCCTATATTTTCGGACGAAAGTTTTTTATCGAAACAGATCACAAACCATTAACGTGGCTTTTTTCAATTAAAGAGCCTAATTCCAAATTGGTCAGATGGAGGCTAAAATTGTCGGAATTTGACTACGAAATTAAATACAAAAAAGGAACGAAAAATAGCAATGCCGACGCATTGTCCAGAATTGAGCCTGCAAATGTAAACACACTAGAACTAAATTCTCCAACGATAAAAGAAGGCACGGAACCCATCAACTTGTTTAAAAATCAAATCATAATAAGAAAAATTACATCCGGCTCAGCAAGAACAAGAAGCAAGGTAATATTCAAAAATCTGAGAAAAACTATCGAAATCAAGGAACTTGACCGAAACACAGCAATCATTATCTTTAAAAATCACTTTAAGCCCACACACTTAAATGGTTTTATGATAGACGAAGAATTCTTCCCAATGTTTAAAAATATATATGAAGAACTCTTCCCTAACCTTAAAATAATAAGATGTTTTCAGAAATTAGAGGATATACAGGACGAAAACAAACTTACCGAAACTATAGAAAAAGAACATTTACTTAAGAACCATAGAGGTATACTAGAAGTTTTTGAAGAACTGAAAACCCAAATTTATAACCCCAAACTAAGGTTAAGAATAACTCAATTTATAAATAATTGTGAAATATGTGCTCTCGAGAAATACGAAAGGAAACCACCAAAAGTCCCCTATAAAATTACTGAAACACCATCCAAGCCAAGAGAAATAATACACATCGATGTCTTCTACACATTAAATAAACAACTATTTATGACAACAATAGATAAATTCACAAAATTTGCAGCAGCATTCAAAATTGATGGAAGAACTTGGACAGAATTTAAACTAAAACTAATGCAATAAATAAGTACTTACGGCAAAGTGGAAAAAATAGTAGTAGATAATGAGTTAGGTTTTAAAGCTATCCCAATACAGCAGTTCTTAAAAGACGAAAACATCACAATACACTACACATCCAACAGCAACCATAACTCCAATGCAGACGTTGAACGGTTGCATAACACTATAAACGAGCATATAAGATTGTTGAGACATGATGAGCGAAACGAGGACGAAACTATTGAAGAAAAGATACTTCGAATAATTAGCTACTACAACAATACTATTCACAGCACTACAAAAGTTAAACCAATTGACTTCTTAAACGGAAAAATCCACGAAAGCAAATATCCCGAAATTCACGAACTAATATTGGAAAAAAAGGAAAAATACATAAACAAACTGAACAAATGTAGAACGGATGTACAGCTAACCGAAGGAATTAATTTAGTGAAAGAAATAAGAGGAGGAAAAAACCATAGGAAATTTAGGAAAATAGTTGCAAGAAAAATCGATGACGAACATTTAGAAAACACACGAACGGGGCACAAGTATTACAAAACACACATAAAACAAAATAGGAAATACCAAAATAAGGAAAGTCCTACTATAAAAAGCAAATAATAAACAAAGACCTTTTTCAGATGACACCCCTGGTAATGCTTATAATCTTCACAACAACCGCAGCAAAAATAATCGACATCCAAGATCTGAACAACAACAATGGATTCGTTCCGGTGAAAATAGATGAACTCACTCCAATCGAACATTACAGTAAAATTCTGCATATAATTAATACAACAACCTATGTAAAAACCATGGAATTCATAATGGATAATATTCACTCGCTCGAAGAGATGACATTTCAATCCAAACCACTCTTGAACACAGTACACAAGAATTTTGCACTACTAAAGGCTAAAATTAATGGACTCAACCCGCATTTTAGAAGCAAACGTGGATTGGCAAACGTAATTGGCAAAGGTTTAAAATTTATAGCGGGAACAATGGACAGTGACGACGAGGTACAAATAACTAACTCAATAAAAACTCTAAGTGACAGCAAAGAAATTATAGAGGGAAAAATTTCCTAATAAACAATTTCCTATCCGATCAAATTCAAAATATTACAACACACATTAATCACCAACAAGCTCGCATCGGACTTTATTTTAATAGTTTCAAAAACGTATTACAGAACAAAATTGCAAGCCTAGACGACGAAATAACATTTATGGGACAGGTATACCAATTAAATAATGACATTTCTCTTCTACAAGATCACGTAAACGACATCGGACAAATAATTTTCTCTAGTAAACTCGGAATAATTCCTACGGACATACTGACTAAAACCGAACTCGATCTTATAATGGATTTCAATAGCTATACCAATATTAAAGTATCAGTAGCAATTTAAACCGATACTATAATTGTAATCCTTCTTATACCCAACTACTCTAAGGCCCCTCTGTCTAAAATTACTCTGGAACCAATTCCCAACATATACAACAAGTCAGTTTTATTGAACAATTATAATATCCTTGTAGACTCAGAAAATAATGTTTATGAAGACTTCATTAAAGAAAACCTCAAGAAAAATTTAGTACGCATTTATGACGAATGTTTAAACAATATTTTCAATTTCAAAGAGGCACAATGCAAAATGCAAACACTAAAACAAGAAAACGTATCTGAAATTTTCCCGGGCATATTAATTTTCAAAAATTTCTATTCATTGTCATTTTCTCATAATTGCAGTAAGGTTAAAATAAAAATAAGAGGAACTTTCCTAGTAAAATTTGAAAATTGTGAAATAACTGTGTAACTGTGCAAACATACTCAAATGTGAAACTTAAAGTCTATGATAATTTTATTTTGCCAAATGCAATAACAAAAATAAAAGGAAGTTCCAATGCTACTCTACTTTCCGACATAAAACTAGAATCATTATATATATCAAACAAATTGAACACGAACAAAACCTAGATAAAATAATATTTGAAAATAAGAAAACAAAAATTGTAAACGGAAGCACAAACATTATAATAATTGTTGTAATATTAATTTTAATATCCTTTGTATTATACAAGAAAAAAAATACAACAATTCAAATTTCGTCGGAGCCTCAAACTAACGGTGGGGGAGTTATAGTACACCCTGCAATATTGCCCATAGAAAATAAGATAACGCATGGTAAAGTGTTCTTAATATAATTCCAAGAACATTTTACCATATAAAACCCATGTTTGCTATTTTATGACACACTTATGTCGCAAACATAACACTCTTTTTAGTCACAACTTGTGTGGCAATATTAACAGCCCTATTCCGGCAAATTAACAAATTGTTAACCAGTATTTTGAATATATCTATGTGTTTGTTGTAATTTTGTTATTTCAAAACAAAATTTGAAGCTCAAAAATAAAAAATTTTGATAAAAATTGTCAACTGCTTTTCAGTTATTGACAAATTCATTAACAAATTTTGTTTTTTGAGCTTTAAATGTTGTATTGAAAACAACAAACACATAGAAATATTCAAAATATTGGTTAACAATTTGTTAATTTGCCAGAAAAGAGCTGTAAATTACAAATAAATTAAATTACAAAATCTAAATCAATATTGAAATTGCTTACAGATTGCTCAAGTGAATTCCTTCGAAACCACTTGAGTAACCAAAAACTAAGCCAGCCAACAGAAGTACATTCTACTGCCCTAGCTAAATTCCATGGAAAGAAAAGTGAGCGTACACATAATTGTGCAAACGAATCCACGCTTACACAATTAACCAATCGTTCACCTACTGACCTAAAGAAAGAAGCGCAGGCAGAATTGTGCAAGCGAGTCAGTCGTTCACTTATCGACCTAGTTCGATTCTTAAGAAAGAAGCGCAGGCAAATTTGCGCTAGTGAACACATGCTGACCAATCATCGCTTAATGAAAGCGAAAGCAAAACATTGAATTAAAGAATTTATTTTGAACCAATAGCAATGGAAAGAAAGTGTTATACGGAATTTGCGTCACTTTCTTTCCCATCAAAAGTATCTGCCAAAATAGCAGAAGAGTTAGTTTGAGACTTCGAAGTATAACAATTAAGTAATAATAAAGACTAGAGTTAAGAGTATTTTTCAACAGTTAACAAGTTTAGTTCAAAAATAAAAGACATAAATAATCTCCAACACTTTGTGCGCTATTAATTAAACTGAAGTTTAAACTTCAAATCAGGTGCGATGGACTTCCAACATGTCCTTCTTTAAGAATTTCTATAAAATTTGGATGTGCTTGTTTATATATGGATTTGGCACACCTGTTTATAATTCAAGAAAAAGAATGTTAAATATCAAATTATTAACTCGGCTTTTTTTTTGAGCGCAAGTGTAGATACTTTCCAAAGTACAATTTACCGCATTTTAAATGGTTCCGGGAACATTTCGTTTTCTAAAATGAAGTCATTGACTAACCCGCGAACCAAAGGAGAAGTTTAAACAATTCGCTCGTGTCTATATGGCACGCAATTGGAACCAGGTATTTTTTCGTAAAAAGTTTAGCTTTTTTGCACATTGATGATTCTTGAAATTTTCTTTTAAGATAATCTTTTCTGATGAAAAGAAGTTCATCTTGGTTGAACCAAATGACTACAATATATACAATGTATACTGATATATGACGTAAGGCCTGATATTTTCCAAAAATAAATTTCCGCGTCGAATCACTGCTGGTGTGGGGTGCAGTTAGTGCCCTTGGAAAGATCAATCTTCATTTTCCAATCACTCGGATACATGTACTCAGAAGAGTTAATTGGTATTCTAACCAGCGTTGCCATATTCACAGTTTAAACTTTAAATTATAGTTTTTTAAACAAGCTTACAGTTTTTAAAACGACTCATAGTGCAAATTACAGTTTTTTTTTTAAATTTTAGATTAGAAACAAAAATTTAAATATTCAACTCATATCGGAAAAAATGGACTTCAGAAAACATTGTGTAAATTTTATGTTGAGCTATGAAATAAACTGTTAACTAAATTTTAATTTGAAAATGCATATTTAAAAGATGTGGAACTTCTGTCTTCAACTAAAGTTTTAAATACTTATCAACCATCTATTTCGCAATTTAGTCGACATTTGACAAATGTTATAAGCATTGATGATTTGCAAGAAGCTTATAATGAATGGCGTGAATCAATTGGGGTATTCACGATGAAGTGTATTTGCCCTTGTTTTATGTATTTTTGATAAATTTTATGTTTGTAGTAAATTTTGTAAAATTAAAATAAACAAAAAGCATAGTCTTCAAAATATAACCCCGTAGCAAAAAAAAAAAACAACAATGAACCCCTATTGCATTCTTTGTAAATTTCGTTGTGTATGTAATCAGCTGAACGCAAAAGCATTTCTACTCAACACGGAGGAAGCTATCTTCTTCGTTGTGAGTTTAATTAATAAAAATTATTATAATTTAGTGTTTTCTTTCAATTTTCTTATGATTTCATAATGTTAAATGATAATTTGAATTTATATTTCTAAACAATTTTTTTGGTAATTTTTTTTTTAGATAAAAAAGATTAAAGAACTAAGGTATGCGCTTTATACAAACAAGGTTTGGTCTTTGACCTGAAAGGAAAGAGATAGATAATTTAGAGGAATTGATTGGAACCATACGTTAATTATTGATTATTCGAAACAACCCTGAAAGACAATTTGAATTGCTTTTAACCGAGGCTAGTGTTATGCCTTAACCTCGGCAAGCTTTTTCACTCCTTTAGTTTGTTCCATTCCTTTAATTCCACATTTTCCACAATTTAGTTGTGGATTTTTAGTTTTCCATAATTCTTAAATGTAGG
>CAWUBZ010000048.1:20000-22500 GCA_963920525.1 Dichetophora obliterata | reverse complement strand
ATATTATATTAATATTATATTATATTATATTATATTATATTATATTATATTATATTATATTAATATTATATTATATTATATTATATTATATTATATTATATTATATTATATTATATTATATTATATTATATTATATTATATTATATTATATTATATTATATTATATTATATTATATTATATTATATTATATTATATTATATTATATTATATTATATATATTATATTATATTATATTATATTATATTATATTATATTATATTATATTATATTATATTATATTATATTATATTATATTATATTATATTATATTATATATATATATTATATTATATTATATTATATTATATTATATTATATTATATTATATTATATTATATTATATTATATTTATATTATATTATATTATATATTATATTATATTATATATTATTATATTATATTATATTAT
This sequence comes from Dichetophora obliterata, assembly GCA_963920525.1. Taxonomy (NCBI): domain Eukaryota; kingdom Metazoa; phylum Arthropoda; class Insecta; order Diptera; family Sciomyzidae; genus Dichetophora; species Dichetophora obliterata. The sequence goes on along the minus strand of CAWUBZ010000048.1, from coordinate 22,051 downwards.
ATTATATTATATTATATTATATTATATTATATTATATTATATTATATATATTATATTATATTATATTATATTATATTATATTATATTATATTATATTATATTATATTATATTATATTATATTATATTATATTATATATATTATATTATATTATATTATATTATATTATATTATATTATATTATATTATATTATATTATATTATTATTATATATATTATATTATATTATATTATATTATATTATATTATATTATATTATATTATATTATATTATATTATATTATATTATATTATATTATATATTATATTATATTAATATTTATATTATATTAATTATATTATATTATATTATTATATTATATTATATTATATTATATTATATTATATTAATTATATTATATTATATTATATTATATTATATTATATTATATTATATATATTATTATATTATATTATATTATATTATATTATATTATATTATATTAAATATATTATATTATATTATATTATATTATATTATATATATTATATTATATTATATTATATTATATTATATTATATTATATTAATTATATTATATTATATTATATTATATTATATTATTTTATAATTATATTATATTATATTATATTATTATATTATATTATATTATATTATATTATATTATATTATATATTATATTATATTATATTATATTATATTATATTATATTATATTAATTATATTATATTATATTATATTATATTATATTATATTATATTATATTATATTATATATATTATATTATATTATATTATATTATATTATATATATTATATTATATTATATTATATTATATTATATTATATTATATTATTATATTATATTATATTATATATATTATATTATATTATATTATATTATATTATATATATAATATTATATTATATTATATTATATTATTATATTATATTATATTATATTATATTATATTATATTATATTATATTATATTATATTATATTATATTATATTATATTATATTATATTATATTTATATTATATTATATTATATTATATTATTATATATATTATATTATATTATATTATATTATATTATATTATATTATATTATATTATATTAATTATATTATATTATATTATATTATATTATATTATATTATATTATATTATATTATATTATATTATATTATATTATATTATATTATATTATATTATATTATATTATATTATATTATATTATATATATTATATTATATTATATTATATTATATTATATTATATTATATTATATTATATTATATTATATTATATTATATTATATTATATTATATTTATATTATATTATATTATATTATATTATATTATATTATATTATATTATATTATATTATATTATATTATATATTATTTATATTATATTATATTATATTATATTATATTATATTATATTATATTATATTATATTATATTATATTATATTATATTATATTATATTATATTATATATATTATATTATATTATATTATATTATATTATATTATATTATATTATATTAATATTTATTATATTATATTATATTATATTATATTATATTATATTAATTATATTATATTATATTATATTATATTATATTATATTATATTATATTATATTATATTATATTATATTATATTATATTTATATTATATTATATTATATTATATTATATTATATTATATTATATTATATTATATTATATTATATTATATTATTATATTATATTATATTATATTATATTATATTATATTATATTATATTATATTATATTATATTATATTATATTATATTATATTATTTATATATATTATATTATATTATATTATATTATATTAATATATATTATATTATATTATATTATATTATATTATATTATATTATATTATATTATATTATATTATATTATATTATATTATATTATATTATATTATATTATATTTATATTATATTATATTATATTATATTATATTATATTATATTATATTATTTATATTATATTATATTATATTATATTA
>CAWUBZ010000048.1:0-12500 GCA_963920525.1 Dichetophora obliterata | reverse complement strand
TTATATTATATTATATTATATTATATTATATTATATTATATTATATTATATTATATTATATTATATTATATTATATTATATTATATTATATTATATTATATTATATTATATTATATTATATTATATTATATTATATTATATTATATTATATTATATTATATTATATTATATTATATTATATTATATTATATTATATTATATTATATTATATTATATTATATTATATTATATTATATTATATTATATTATATTATATTATATTATATTATATTATATTATATTATATTATATTATATTATATTATATTAATATTATATTATATTATATTATATATTATATTATATTATATTATATTATATTATATTATATTATATTATATTATATTATATTATATTATATTATATTATATTATATTATATTATATTATATTATATTATATTATATTATATTATATTATATTATATTATATTATATTATATTATATTATATTATATTATATTATATTATATTATATTATATTATATTATATTATATTATATTATATTATATTATATTATATTATATTATATTATATTATATTATATTATATTATATTATATTATATTATATTATATTATATTATATTATATTATATTATATTATATTATATTATATTATATTATATTATATTATATTATATTATATTATATTATATTATATTATATTATATTATATTATATTATATTATATTATATTATATTATATTATATTATATTATATTATATTATATTATATATTATATTATATTATATTATATTATATTATATTATATTATATTATATTATATTATATATTATATTATATTATATTATATTATATTATATTATATTATATATTATATTATATTATATTATATTATATTATATTATATTATATTATATTATATTATATTATATATATATTATATTATATTATATTATATTATATTATATTATATTATATTATATATTATATTATATTATATTATATTATATTATATTATATTATATTATATTATATTATATATTATATTATATTATATTATATTATATTATATTATATTATATTATATTATATTATATTATATTATATTATATTATATTATATTATATTATATTATATTATATTATATTATATTATATTATATTATATTATATTATATTATATTATATTATATTATATTATATTATATTATATTATATTATATTATATTATATTATATTATATTATATTATATTATATTATATTATATTATATTATATTATATTATATTATATTATATTATATTATATTATATTATATTATATTATATTATATTATATTATATTATATTATATTATATTATATTATATTATATTATATTATATTATATTATATTATATTATATTATATTATATTATATTATATTATATTATATTATATTATATTATATTATATTATATTATATTATATTATATTATATTATATTATATTATATTATATTATATTATATTATATTATATTATATTATATTATATTATATTATATTATATTATATTATATTATATTATATTATATTATATTATATTATATTATATTATATTATATTATATTATATTATATTATATTATATTATATTATATTATGGTGTATAATGTACACCAGTCAGAAGCTTTAGCAAAGTCAGTAAATATGACATCGGTTTGCAAACGACTAACAAATGAATTAACAATGTAATTAGAAAACAAAACTAGATTAGTAACAGTTGATCTACCAGCACGGAATCCATATTGATAATCAGATAAAACATTAACAAAACATGGTGAAATTTTTTCACAAACTATTTTTTCAAAAAGTTTTGGTATTGCACAGATTATAGAAATTGGTCTATAGTTGCAAACGTCTTCCTTCGGACCAAACTTATAGATTGGAACAATATGAGATACTTTCCAAGAATCTAGGAACGCTCCAGTGGCAATTAACTTATTAAAATTAGGTACAAAGGATATGCTAATGACTTTGCACAAAGTTTTAACGAAATTGGTACAATACCGTTAGGTCCTTCAGATGTTTTTCCTTTTATATCCTGTAGTGAAAGTTCAACATCAAATTCAGTAATATTAATGCTGCTTATATCACACATAGCATTAGGCACCCTGAAATTGGAAACGTCAAAACTATCATTCGAGTAAACAGATTTAAAATTTTCAGCAAAAAAGGTGCAAATAGTTTCGGTATCCTCTGAGCAATCGTCAAGATAACGCATTAGACTAGGCAAGCCATTCGTTTTTCTTTTAGTATTCAAATAAGACCAAAAAATTTTACTATTATTTTGTAGTTCGTCTTCAGTAGACAACAAATACGATTTATAAAGAAATTTGTTGAGTGTGTCAAAATTGAGTTGGCAAGTCACATACATGGATTTAAGTCGAATATCTTCTTTCGATTCACGAAATAGCTTATATGCTTTATTTTTCTTGTTTTTAAGATTACTTATTGAATCTCTTATTGAACCACGGAGGATGATTATTTTTTTTTACAGTTTTTAAAGGCACAAATTTTATAATTGCATCCTTAACGTTAGTTAAAAATTTATCATGCATGCAACTAAGACTAAGTCCTAAGAACATTGAATCCCAATTACAAAAATCAAGATAATGCTTCATTGCTTCTAAATTAACTCGATTGTAATCGTGCACAGATCTTTAAGATAGGTTCTGATTTTGATAGTGTATAACAGACATCTCTAAAATTATAGGTGTATGATGAATAGATTTTTCAAAAATAGGAGCACTCGGAACGTCAATCATTATAGATAATTCTTTATCAATAAAAATGAGGTCTAAAATACGATTATTATCATTCGAGAAGTTATTAATCTGCATTAAATTATATTGGCTAAAAAAATCAATAAGGAGTGACTCAATATCACTAATTACATTAAATAGAGTTATATAGTTATCATCATTGTCCAAGTTCCAAACAATATTACCAAGATTAAAATCTCCCGTAAATATTACATGTTGATTAGAATTAAGACCGTCTCATATAGAACGACAGTTTTCCAAATGAGCTTCGTAAAGATCAAAACAGCTTGATGGAGGTATATAGCTAACAACATAAAGATCAAAATCGTTTTTAAGGCTGATCTTAACTATGACCTGATCAATCGAATAAGTGGTTTGACGAAAAGGCAGCGCAATTTGTTTATAAGTAAACTCATTACTAACTGCAATCAGGACACCACCACCCCTTGAAAGCCCCGTAGCAACCGAGCATCGATCTTTACGGAATACATTATACGATAAATTATTAATAATTTCGGAAGTTAAATGGCCGTTAGTCAACCATGTTTCACTAAAAACTATAATATCGTATGTAACTGAACTAGTACTTAAAAATAATTGATTGATCTTTGTCCTAATACCACCAGCATTTTGGTAATATAAGGAAAATAAGGATGCAGAGTTTGCACATCCAGGTATATTGGTTAGTTTTTTGAGCGGACTGAACTATAAGTTCTTGTACTGCGACGATTGTTTCTATGTCTAGGAAAAAATTCATGCACAACGGCGCCTACAGGCCAGACATCTTGAGAGCATATGCAGCCAAAATCACTAGCCACTATAGATATTGTGAACGACGAGAAACTTCGATGCCCGGTAAGGCCAGCTTACGACAACTCAACGATTCAAGGGCCTGAGTTGAGAGACCAATTTTATTTTTAATAAAGTTTACCACATTTTCCTGTGATGTCGACAACGAGGAACCACCATCAGCTCGCAAGTCAACTCACTATACATAGTGTGCTACACTCCGAAGCGTAGCTTGGAGCAGAACTTGTCGTCATCTCTGAGGCAAACGCGGAAGCAATAGACTGTGCAGCGACAATAGTATCTGCAGTAGCAGTTGGTCGTACAGCAGCCATAGTTAATTCAGTTGCAGTCAGTTGCTCAGCAGCATAAGTACTGTTTAATGTGCTCGGCACGGCAGCAGTAAGTTGTGCAGCAGCAGCGGTTATAGTTGGCGTGGCGGCAGTGGGTTGCTCAGAAGTGGCAGTGTGTACCGTAGGCTCAGTAGAAATTATAGTTGGGGTGGTGGAAGTAGCTTGCGCATTAGTAAAGGCTTGCATGTACGCAGTAGCAGCAGCTGGCTTGGCAGTAAAAGCCGCTAGAATTTGAATGGTGGCAGTAGGTTGCACAGCAGCAATTGTTTAAGTTAACGGCGCTGTTGACAGTGCAGTATACTGCTCAGCGGCAGTTTGGGTAGAGGCCGTAAGTTGCGCAGCAGCAGTAGTATGTGTGGCGGCAGTAAATTGTGTGCTTCTGGTTTTGGCACGCTGGGATCTGGTTGAACCAATATCATTGGAAGCAGGATCAACATCAACAGGCCCATTGGTTGAAGACGACAATGAAGTTTGTGTGCAGACAGTGCGCTGATCAACAGCAGAGGTTTGCGACGAGGCAGTACACTGCACAATAGCAGTACGGTTGGTCGTAGGCGGCTCCGCTACGATATTTTCCTCGTTAGTCCAGATCGTAAGGACCTACTAGTGCTTGCTGACTGGTAAGTCACAGCGTCAGTTGCCACTGAGTCAGCAGTGCATGCGAGGATCTTAAGTGCTTCCAGATTCTGCTTCATTGTTGGAAGCAAGGCATGAAGATGACTAAACTCTTCGTCAATTTTCGCCGAGAGAGCCTCAAGATCTGAAAACCTCGACAGCAGCATCTTCGTTGAGAACTTTCTACAATGATTGCAGAACCATTGCAGCCCATTGGCCTCAGGAGATTGTAGCGCGTCGCAGATCTTAGCGCTCAGGTTGACGCATTTAGAATGGAATAACTTCAAACAACCATTGCATGCAATGAAACTGTCGTAGGTACTCCATTTCGATTTGCAAATTTCACAGCCGTGATCCATTGAGGTTATGTTGGCTGCAAATTAAGCACTCGATGCTCACAGAAACAATTTCTGTTAAATCGATTCCAATTCGATATATGCTGAATCGAAAACACTATAGTTGATGATTTCACGTTTAATTTTAATTGATTTTGATTTTTTCCAATAATTTAGATAAAAAACAGAGCAGTGCAAAAATTTGCCGACTGTCACCGAAAAGAGTTGCCAGATTTTGCCAGATATTTCTAAAATCTTCGATTAAAAACTCAAAAAGTTCCATCAGAACCTAAAATTTTTTTTTATTTTAGTTAAACAAGCTCTATTGCGGATTCCTGCTATATTAAATAATATTCGCTATCCACAAATTCAAACATTTTCATTAAAAGCTATATAGTTATTTTTTAAAAATAAGCTCAAATAGTCGCTTTAAAATTAAACTTTAAATATAGGGTTTTTCGCTTAAAAAACTTTAATTGGCCCAATTTTTTAAGTGGCTTATCATGTTTTTGCAATAAGCCCTTCAAATATATTGTAGCGAAAATTAAAAGAACACTTTAAAACCCATAAAACATAAATTACTACATATTTTGGTACTTTTCATAATTTATTCTCTTAAGCTACTCCTCTTTGCTATTTTTCTGTTTTTAAACACAGCGCAACACCGGATTCGCCCAAAAAGATCGAAGCTTGTTCGATCAGAGCGAACGAAGGAATCTTCGTTCGTTCGCTCTATTTTACTGTTTACACCGGGCAAACATTGTTCGCGATAAATTTATTGCGAAAACTGTTCGTGAAGGCAAACCGAGCGAACAAACGAGGTTTCTTTTGTTCGTTCAGGCGGTCTAAACCCATAGTGAGAGCAAGCATTGAAATGAAGCCGTTGTACATGTACGATAGTTTGAAAGCATGGTAGAACTAGTAAAGGTATATGCAGTTCAGACTGCTCTCTTTTTCTCATAGCCAGAATTGTCAAACTCAAGCATTTTGCTATTCTTGTCGATTTTCGCTTTCTTATCGCATTCTCATCGTTTTCAGATTTTGTATGAGCTGTCAACTTCGTTTTGAAAGTTGCGGCTTTCCCCCTCTCCGAAATGCATATACCTTCTCTAATTCTTAAATGTTTGAAAGCTCCGTTAGTTTGTCAAATATTTCCGTTAGTTTGTCGTCGTACATGTCAGCGTACAAGTACGTTCGTCTGAAACCCCCTAATCGTACATGTGCGACGACTTCATTTCACTGCTGGCTCTCAAATAGAACACATCGGCGTAATGGCTGAACAATTTTTTGATTACCTTATGATTTAGCAGTCATTTTCCATATTTAGAGAATTGTTTATCAATTTTAATTAATTATAAACAATTATAAAATGTTTCAAACGTTTTTCATATAAATTTTCTCTAAATTTTTTTCCGCTTATTTGCTGTTCACCCGCTGACGGTTTTAATGAAATGAAAAAAATGCAGAAAGTCGGACCGACATGCGTTCACATGGCCAACATGTCGGTCCGAAAGGCAGAAAAATCAAAAATTTTTGATTTTCGTCCGACATGTCGGTCCGACTGTCTTATTTGCTTTCGAATGATCGTACATGTCGTCGAGCATGCCCAAGTCATCGCACATGTACGATCGTCTGAAAGCCCCTAATAGCTAGGGATGTCAGTGGCAAAAATACATCGATGTTTTTCCTTGATTCGATGCATCGACGTGAACACGATATTTTTCGATCGGAGGCCATACATCGATGCATCGATTTGCATGGGATTTTTCAGATATTTTTTCACAACAAAATATGTCATTAGCGAAATTGTATAAAATTTAAAATTAATAACTATAACTGAGCTAATAATGTTTCTAACAGGCTATTGAATCAGGTAAGAAACTTATTCGTAATATAATATAATATAATATAATATAATATAATATAATATAATATAATATAATATAATATAATATAATATAATATAAAATAATATAATATAATATAATATAATATAATATAATATAATATAATATAAAATAATATAATATAATATAATATAATATAATATAATATAATATAATATAATATAATATAATATAATATAATATAATATAATATAATATAATATAATATAATATAATATAATATAATATAATATAATATAATATAATATAATATAATATAATATAATATAATATAATATAATATAATATAATATAATATAATATAATATAATATAATATAATATAATATAATATAATATAATATAATATAATATAATATAATATAATATAATATAATATAATATAATATAATATAATATAATATAATATAATATAATATAATATAATATAATATAATATAATATAATATAATATAATATAATATAATATAATATAATATAATATAATATAATATAATATAATATAAAATAATATAATATAAAATAATATAATATAATATAATATAATATAATATAATATAATATAATATAATATAATATAAAATAATATAATATAAAATAATATAATATAATATAATATAATATAATATAATATAATATAATATAATATAATATAATATAATATAATATAATATAATATAATATAATATAATATAATATAATATAATATAATATAATATAATATAATATAATATAATATAATAAATATAATATAATATAATATAATATAATATAATATAATATAATATAATATAATATAATATAATATAATATAATATAATATAATATAATATAATATAATATAATATAATATAATATAATATAATATAATATAATATAATATAATATAATATAATATAATATAATATAATATAATATAATATAATATAATATAATATAATATAATATAATATAATATAATATAATATAATATAATATAATATAATATAATATAATATTATAATATAATATAATATAATATAATATAATATAATATAATATAATATAATATAATATAATATAATATAATATAATATAATATAATATAATATAATATAATATAATATAATATAATATATATAATATAATATAATATAATATAATATAATATAATATAATATAATATAATATAATATAATATAATATAATATAATATAATATAATATAATATAATATAATATAATATAATATAATATAATATAATATAATATAATATAATATAATATAATATAATATAATATAATATAATATAATTATAATATAATATAATATAATATAATATAATATAATATAATATAATATAATATAATATAATATAATATAATATAATATAATATAATATAATATAATATAATATAATATAATATAATATAATATAATATAATATAATATAATATAATATAATATAATATAATATAATATAATATAATATAATATAATATAATATAATATAATATAATATAATATAATATAATATAATATAATATAATATAATATAATATAATATAATATAATATAATAATATAATATAATATAATATAATATAATATAATATAATATAATATATATAATATAATATAATATAATATAATATAATATAATATAATATAATATAATATAATATAATATAATATAATATAATATATAATATAATATAATATAATATAATATAATATAATATAATATAATATAATATAATATAATATAATATAATATAATATAATATAATATAATATAATATAATATAATATAATATAATATAATATAATATAATATAATATAATATAATATAATATAATATAATATAATATAATATAATATAATATAATATAATATAATATAATATAATATAATATAATAATATAATATAATATAATATAATATAATATAATATAATATAATATAATATAATATAATATAATATAATATATATAATATAATATAATATAATATAATATAATATAATATAATATAATATAATATAATATAATATAATATAATATAATATAATATAATATAATATAATATAATATAATATAATATAATATAATATAATATAATATAATATAATATAATATAATATATATAATATAATATAATATAATATAATATAATATAATATAATATAATATAATATAATATAATATATATAATATAATATAATATAATATAATATAATATAATATAATATAATATAATATAATATAATATAATATAATATAATATAATATAATATAATATAATATAATATAATATAATATAATATAATATAATATAATATAATATAATATAATATAATATAATATAATATAATATAATATAATATAATATAATATAATATAATATAATATAATATAATATAATATAATATAATATAATATAATATAATATAATATAATATAATATAATATAATATAATATAATATAATATAATATAATATAATATAATATAATATAATATAATATAATATAATATAATATAATATAATATATATAATATAATATAATATAATATAATATAATATAATATAATATAATATAATATAATATAATATAATATAATATAATATAATATAATATAATATAATATAATATAATATAATATAATATAATATAATATAATATAATATAATATAATATAATATAATATAATATAATATAATATAATATAATATAATATAATATAATATAATATAATATAATATAATATATAATATAATATAATATAATATAATATAATATAATATAATATAATATAATATAATATAATATAATATAATATAATATAATATAATATAATATAATATAATATAATATAATATAATATAATATAATATAATATAATATAATATAATATAATATAATATAATATAATATAATATAATATAATATAATATAATATAATATAATATAATATAATATAATATAATATAATATAATATAATATAATATAATATAATATAATATAATATAATATAATATAATATAATATAATATAATATAATATAATATAATATAATATAATATAATATAATATAATATAATATAATATAATATAATATAATATAATATAATATAATATAATATAATATAATATAATATAATATAATATAATATAATATAATATAATATAATATAATATAATATAATATAATATAATATAATATAATATAATATAATATAATATAATATAATATAATATAATATAATATAATATAATATAATATAATATAATATAATATAATATAATATAATATAATATAATATAATATAATATAATATAATATAATATAATATAATATATATAATATAATATAATATAATATAATATAATATAATATAATATAATATAATATAATATAATATAATATAATATAATATAATATAATATAATATAATATAATATAATATAATATAATATAATATAATATAATATAATATAATATAATATAATATAATATAATATAATATAATATAATATAATATAATATAATATAATATAATATAATATAATATAATATAATATAATATAATATAATATAATATAATATAATATAATATAATATAATATAATATAATATAATATAATATAATATAATATAATATAATATAATATAATATAATATAATATAATATAATATAATATAATATAATATAATATAATATAATATAATATAATATAATATAATATAATATAATATAATATAATATAATATAATATAATATAATATAATATAATATAATATAATATAATATAATATAATATAATATAATATAATATAATATAATATAATATAATATAATATAATATAATATAATATAATATAATATAATATAATATAATATAATATAATATAATATAATATAATATAATATAATATAATATAATATAATATAATATAATATAATATAATATAATATAATATAATATAATATAATATAATATAATATAATATAATATAATATAATATAATATAATATAATATAATATAATATAATATATAATATAATATAATATAATATAATATAATATAATATAATATAATATAATATAATATAATATAATATAATATAATATAATATAATATAATATAATATAATATAATATAATATAATATAATATAATATAATATAATATAATATAATATAATATAATATAATATAATATAATATAATATAATATAATATAATATAATATAATATAATATAATATAATATAATATAATATAATATAATATAATATAATATAATATAATATAATATAATATAATATAATATAATATAATATAATATAATATAATATAATATAATATAATATAATATAATATAATATAATATAATATATATAATATAATATAATATAATATAATATAATATATATAATATAATATAATATAATATAATATAATATAATATAATATAATATAATATAATATAATATAATATAATATAATATAATATAATATAATATAATATAATATAATATAATATAATATAATATAATATAATATAATATAATATAATATAATATAATATAATATAATATAATATAATATAATATAATATAATATAATATAATATAATATAATATAATATAATATAATATAATATAATATAATATAATATAATATAATATAATATAATATAATATAATATAATATAATATAATATAATATAATATAATATAATATAATATAATATAATATAATATAATATAATATAATATAATATAATATAATATAATATAATATAATATAATATAATATAATATAATATAATATAATATAATATAATATAATATAATATAATATAATATAATATAATATAATATAATATAATATAATATAATATAATATAATATAATATAATATAATATAATATAATATAATATAATATAATATAATATAATATAATATAATATAATATAATATAATATAATATAATATAATATAATATAATATAATATAATATAATATAATATAATATAATATAATATAATATAATATAATATAATATAATATAATATAATATAATATAATATAATATAATATAATATAATATAATATAATATAATATAATATAATATAATATAATATAATATAATATAATATAATATAATATAATATAATATAATATAATATAATATAATATAATATAATATAATATAATATAATATAATATAATATAATATAATATAATATAATATAATATAATATAATATAATATAATATAATATAATATAATATAATATAATATAATATAATATAATATAATATAATATAATATAATATAATATAATATAATATAATATAATATAATATAATATAATATAATATAATATAATATAATATAATATAATATAATATAATATAATATAATATAATATATAATATAATATAATATAATATAATATAATATAATATAATATAATATAATATAATATAATATATATAATATAATATAATATAATATAATATAATATAATATAATATAATATAATATAATATAATATAATATAATATAATATAATATAATATAATATAATATATATAATATAATATAATATAATATAATATAATATAATATAATATAATATAATATAATATAATATAATATAATATAATATAATATATATAATATAATATAATATATTAATATAATT
>CAWUBZ010000047.1:15000-61262 GCA_963920525.1 Dichetophora obliterata | reverse complement strand
TTTAATTTAATTTAATTTAATTTAATTTAATTTAATTTAATTTAATTTAATTTAATTAATTTAATTTAATTTAATTTAATTTAATTTAATTAATTTAATTTAATTTAATTTAATTTAATTTAATTTAATTTAATTTAATTTAATTTAATTTAATTTAATTTAATTTAATTTAATTTAATTTAATTTAATTTAATTTAATTTAATTTAATTTAATTTAATTTAATTTAATTTAATTTAATTTAATTTAATTTAATTTAATTTAATTTAATTTAATTTAATTTAATTTAATTTAATTAATTTAATTTAATTTAATTTAATTTAATTTAATTTAATTAATTTAATTTAATTTAATTTAATTTAATTTAATTTAATTTAATTTAATTTAATTTAATTAATTTAATTTAATTTAATTTAATTTAATTTAATTTAATTTAATTTAATTTAATTTAATTAATTTAATTTAATTTAATTTAATTTAATTTAATTTAATTTAATTTAATTTAATTTAATTTAATTTAATTTAATTTAATTTAATTTAATTTAATTTAATTTAATTAATTTAATTTAATTTAATTTAATTTAATTTAATTTAATTTAATTTAATTTAATTTAATTTAATTTAATTTAATTTAATTTAATTTAATTTAATTTAATTTAATTTAATTTAATTTAATTTAATTTAATTTAATTTAATTTATTTAATTTAATTTAATTTAATTTAATTTAATTTAATTTAATTTAATTTAATTTAATTTAATTTAATTTAATTAATTTAATTTAATTTAATTTAATTTAATTTAATTAATTTAATTTAATTTAATTTAATTTAATTTAATTTAATTTAATTTAATTTAATTTAATTTAATTTAATTTAATTTAATTTAATTTAATTAATTTAATTTAATTTAATTTAATTTAATTTAATTTAATTTAATTTAATTTAATTTAATTTAATTAATTTAATTTAATTTAATTTAATTTAATTTAATTTAATTTAATTTAATTTAATTTAATTTAATTTAATTTAATTTAATTTAATTTAATTTAATTTAATTTAATTTAATTTAATTTAATTTAATTTAATTTAATTTAATTTAATTTAATTTAATTTAATTTAATTTAATTTAATTTAATTTAATTTAATTTAATTTAATTTAATTTAATTTAATTTAATTTAATTTAATTTAATTTAATTTAATTTTAATTAATTTAATTTAATTTAATTTAATTTAATTTAATTTAATTTAATTTAATTTAATTTAATTTAATTAATTTAATTTAATTTAATTTAATTTAATTAATTTAATTTAATTTAATTTAATTTAATTTAATTTAATTTAATTTAATTTAATTTAATTTAATTTAATTTAATTTAATTAATTAATTTAATTTAATTTAATTTAATTTAATTTAATTTAATTTAATTTAATTTAATTTAATTTAATTTAATTTAATTTAATTTAATTTAATTTAATTAATTTAATTTAATTTAATTTAATTTAATTTAATTTAATTTAATTTAATTTAATTTAATTTAATTTAATTTAATTTAATTTAATTTAATTTAATTTAATTTAATTTAATTTAATTTAATTTAATTAATTTAATTTAATTTAATTTAATTTAATTTAATTTAATTTAATTTAATTTAATTTAATTTAATTTAATTTAATTTAATTTAATTTAATTTAATTTAATTTAATTTAATTTAATTTAATTAATTTAATTTAATTTAATTTAATTTAATTTAATTTAATTTAATTTAATTTAATTTAATTTAATTAATTTAATTTAATTTAATTAATTTAATTTAATTTAATTTAATTTAATTTAATTTAATTTAATTTAATTTAATTTAATTAATTTAATTTAATTTAATTTAATTTAATTTAATTTAATTTAATTTAATTTAATTTAATTTAATTTAATTTAATTTAATTTAATTTAATTTAATTTAATTTAATTTAATTTAATTAATTTAATTTAATTTAATTTAATTTAATTTAATTTAATTTAATTTAATTTAATTTAATTTAATTTAATTTAATTTAATTTAATTTAATTTAATTTAATTTAATTTAATTTAATTTAATTTAATTTAATTTAATTTAATTTAATTTAATTTAATTTAATTTAATTTAATTTAATTTAATTTAATTTAATTTAATTTAATTTAATTTAATTTAATTTAATTAATTAATTTAATTTAATTTAATTTAATTTAATTTAATTTAATTTAATTTAATTTAATTTAATTAATTTAATTTAATTTAATTTAATTTAATTTAATTTAATTTAATTTAATTTAATTTAATTTAATTTAATTTAATTTAATTTAATTTAATTTAATTTAATTTAATTTAATTTAATTTAATTTAATTTAATTTAATTTAATTTAATTTAATTTAATTTAATTTAATTTAATTTAATTTAATTTAATTTAATTTAATTTAATTTAATTTAATTTAATTTAATTTAATTTAATTTAATTTAATTTAATTTAATTTAATTTAATTTAATTTAATTTAATTTAATTTAATTAATTTAATTTAATTTAATTTAATTTAATTTAATTTAATTTAATTTAATTTAATTTAATTTAATTTAATTTAATTTAATTTAATTTAATTTAATTTAATTTAATTTAATTTAATTTAATTTAATTTAATTTAATTTAATTTAATTTAATTTAATTTAATTTAATTTAATTTAATTTAATTTAATTTAATTTAATTTAATTTAATTTAATTTAATTTAATTTAATTTAATTTAATTTAATTTAATTTAATTTAATTTAATTTAATTTAATTTAATTTAATTTAATTTAATTTAATTTAATTTAATTTAATTTAATTAATTTAATTTAATTTAATTTAATTTAATTTAATTTAATTTAATTTAATTTAATTTAATTTAATTTAATTTAATTTAATTTAATTTAATTTAATTTAATTTAATTTAATTTAATTTAATTTAATTTAATTTAATTTAATTTAATTTAATTTAATTTAATTTAATTTAATTTAATTTAATTTAATTTAATTTAATTTAATTTAATTTAATTTAATTTAATTTAATTTAATTTAATTTAATTTAATTTAATTTAATTTAATTTAATTTAATTTAATTTAATTTAATTTAATTAATTTAATTTAATTTAATTTAATTTAATTTAATTTAATTTAATTTAATTTAATTTAATTTAATTTAATTTAATTTAATTTAATTTAATTTAATTTAATTTAATTTAATTTAATTTAATTTAATTTAATTTAATTTAATTTAATTTAATTTAATTTAATTTAATTTAATTTAATTTAATTTAATTTAATTTAATTTAATTTAATTTAATTTAATTTAATTTAATTTAATTTAATTTAATTTAATTTAATTTAATTTAATTTAATTTAATTTAATTTAATTTAATTTAATTTAATTTAATTTAATTTAATTTAATTTAATTAATTTAATTTAATTTAATTTAATTTAATTTAATTTAATTTAATTTAATTTAATTTAATTTAATTTAATTTAATTTAATTTAATTTAATTTAATTTAATTTAATTTAATTTAATTTAATTTAATTTAATTTAATTTAATTTAATTTAATTTAATTTAATTTAATTTAATTTAATTTAATTTAATTTAATTTAATTTAATTTAATTTAATTTAATTTAATTTAATTTAATTTAATTTAATTTAATTTAATTTAATTTAATTTAATTTAATTTAATTTAATTTAATTTAATTTAATTTAATTTAATTTAATTTAATTTAATTTAATTTAATTTAATTTAATTTAATTTAATTTAATTTAATTTAATTTAATTAATTTAATTTAATTTAATTTAATTTAATTTAATTTAATTTAATTTAATTTAATTTAATTTAATTTAATTTAATTTAATTTAATTTAATTTAATTTAATTTAATTTAATTTAATTTAATTAATTTAATTTAATTTAATTTAATTTAATTTAATTTAATTTAATTTAATTTAATTTAATTTAATTTAATTTAATTTAATTTAATTAATTTAATTTAATTTAATTTAATTTAATTTAATTTAATTTAATTTAATTTAATTTAATTTAATTTAATTTAATTTAATTTAATTTAATTTAATTTAATTAATTTAATTTAATTAATTTAATTTAATTTAATTTAATTAATTTAATTTAATTTAATTTAATTTAATTTAATTTAATTTAATTTAATTTAATTTAATTTAATTTAATTTAATTTAATTTAATTTAATTTAATTTAATTTAATTTAATTTAATTTAATTTAATTTAATTTAATTTAATTTAATTTAATTTAATTTAATTTAATTTAATTTAATTTAATTTAATTTAATTTAATTTAATTTAATTTAATTTAATTTAATTTAATTTAATTTAATTTAATTTAATTTAATTTAATTTAATTTAATTTAATTTAATTTAATTTAATTTAATTAATTTAATTTAATTAATTTAATTTAATTTAATTTAATTTAATTTAATTTAATTTAATTTATTTAATTTAATTTAATTTAATTTAATTTAATTTAATTTAATTTAATTTAATTTAATTTAATTTAATTTAATTTAATTTAATTTAATTTAATTTAATTTAATTTAATTTAATTTAATTTAATTTAATTTAATTTAATTAATTTAATTTAATTTAATTTAATTTAATTTAATTTAATTTAATTTAATTTAATTTAATTTAATTTAATTTAATTTAATTTAATTTAATTTAATTTAATTTAATTTAATTTAATTTAATTTAATTTAATTTAATTTAATTTAATTTAATTTAATTTAATTTAATTTAATTTAATTTAATTTAATTTAATTTAATTTATTTAATTAATTTAATTTAATTTATTTAATTTAATTTAATTTAATTTAATTTAATTTAATTTAATTTAATTTAATTTAATTTAATTTATAATTTAATTTAATTTAATTTAATTTAATTTAATTTAATTTAATTTAATTTAATTTATTTAATTTAATTTAATTTAATTTAATTTAATTTAATTTAATTTAATTTATTTAATTTAATTTAATTTAATTTAATTTAATTTAATTTAATTTAATTTAATTTAATTTAATTTAATTTAATTTAATTTAATTTAATTTAATTTAATTTAATTTAATTTAATTTAATTTAATTTAATTTAATTTAATTTAATTTAATTTAATTTAATTTAATTTAATTTAATTTAATTTAATTTAATTTAATTTAATTTAATTTAATTTAATTTAATTTAATTTAATTTAATTTAATTTAATTTAATTTAATTTAATTTAATTTAATTTAATTTAATTTAATTTAATTTAATTTAATTTAATTTAATTTAATTTAATTTAATTTAATTTAATTTAATTTAATTTAATTTAATTTAATTTAATTTAATTTAATTTAATTTAATTTAATTTAATTTAATTTAATTTAATTTAATTTAATTTAATTTAATTTAATTTAATTTAATTTAATTTAATTTAATTTAATTTAATTTAATTTAATTTAATTTAATTTAATTAATTTAATTTAATTTAATTTAATTTAATTTAATTTAATTTAATTTAATTTAATTAATTTAATTTAATTTAATTTAATTTAATTTAATTTAATTAATTTAATTTAATTTAATTTAATTTAATTTAATTTAATTTAATTTAATTAATTTAATTTAATTTAATTTAATTTAATTTAATTTAATTTAATTTAATTTAATTTAATTTAATTTAATTTAATTTAATTTAATTTAATTTAATTTAATTTAATTTAATTTAATTTAATTTAATTTAATTTAATTTAATTTAATTTAATTTAATTTAATTTAATTTAATTTAATTTAATTTAATTAATTTAATTTAATTTAATTTAATTTAATTTAATTTAATTTAATTTAATTTAATTTAATTTAATTTAATTTAATTTTAATTTAATTTAATTTAATTTAATTTAATTTAATTTAATTTAATTTAATTTAATTTAATTTAATTTAATTTAATTTAATTTAATTTAATTTAATTTAATTTAATTTAATTTAATTTAATTTAATTTAATTTAATTTAATTTAATTTAATTTTAATTTAATTTAATTTAATTTAATTTAATTTAATTTAATTTAATTTAATTTAATTTAATTTAATTTAATTTAATTTAATTTAATTTAATTTAATTTAATTTAATTTAATTTAATTTAATTTAATTTAATTTAATTTAATTTAATTTAATTTAATTTAATTTAATTTAATTTAATTTAATTTAATTTAATTAATTTAATTTAATTTAATTTAATTTAATTTAATTTAATTTAATTTAATTTAATTTAATTTAATTTAATTTAATTTAATTTAATTTAATTTAATTTAATTTAATTTAATTTAATTTAATTTAATTTAATTTAATTTAATTTAATTTAATTTAATTTAATTTAATTTAATTTAATTTAATTTAATTTAATTTAATTTAATTTAATTTAATTTAATTTAATTTAATTTAATTTAATTTAATTTAATTTAATTTAATTTAATTTAATTTAATTTAATTTAATTTAATTTAATTTAATTTAATTTAATTTAATTTAATTTAATTTAATTTAATTTAATTTAATTTAATTTAATTTAATTTAATTTAATTTAATTTAATTTAATTTAATTTAATTTAATTTAATTTAATTTAATTTAATTTAATTTAATTTAATTTAATTTAATTTAATTTAATTTAATTTAATTTAATTTAATTTAATTTAATTTAATTTAATTTAATTTAATTTAATTTAATTTAATTTAATTTAATTTAATTTAATTTAATTTAATTTAATTTAATTTAATTTAATTTAATTTAATTTAATTTAATTTAATTTAATTTAATTTAATTTAATTAATTTAATTTAATTTAATTTAATTTAATTTAATTTAATTTAATTTAATTTAATTTAATTTAATTTAATTTAATTTAATTTAATTTAATTTAATTTAATTTAATTTAATTTAATTTAATTTAATTTAATTTAATTTAATTTAATTTAATTTAATTTAATTTAATTTAATTTAATTTAATTTAATTTAATTTAATTTAATTAATTTAATTTAATTTAATTTAATTTAATTTAATTTAATTTAATTTAATTTAATTTAATTTAATTTAATTTAATTTAATTTAATTTAATTTAATTTAATTTAATTTAGTTTAATTTAATTTAATTTAATTTAATTTAATTTAATTTAATTTAATTTAATTTAATTTAATTTAATTTAATTTAATTTAATTTAATTTAATTTAATTTAATTTAATTTAATTTAATTTAATTTAATTTAATTTAATTTAATTTAATTTAATTTAATTTAATTTAAAAAATAATAAATGGTGCGTAGAAAGAGGGAGGGTATATGTTTTATAAAATACTTTTTTATTTTCTTTTATTATTTTTTATTTCCAGGTGATGGCTCTCCAAAGAATCATAAGTCGGAGCAGTTTGCAGAAAACTTTCAAAGACATTTTTGGAAGTGAAATTATTCTTGACTGCAACTACGATGGGCTGCACGGAAAACATAAATTTAAGGATTTTAAAAATGTCAATGCTGCTTTATTTAGTATGTTTTTCAAAATATGTTTCGTTACAAATAAGCTTATTCTTTATATTTACTTTAGAAGCCAGTAAGAGGGAAGGATATGACGAAATGCGTTTTATTAAAGAGGTGCGTCATTCATTTAAATTGTTCAAAAACGCACACTTCAAAAAAATTTGCATCACAAAGAAAGCTAAGTGCCAGTCCATGGAGTTGGAAAAACCCTAACGCAACAAATTCAATCAAACATTTTTATATACAACACAAAATAATTTGTATTAATGTAACATATGTATCATACATATTTATAAACAAACATTTACAAATAAATGAAATTAAAATTTAAAATGTCTTCAGCGGAATTTCAGAATGTTTTCTGCAAAAATTTAAGTTATTGTAGTCCAATCAAAGAGCATGTAGCAATTTTTTGTTACTCTCTCATTGAGTGTGGAGAGGAATAACGCTCAAAAACTTACAATAAAATACTTATAGAACTTGCTGAACGTGGTCAGTTATTCCGCCTTTACACTTTCCTTTCAATGAGATACAAATAAAGTGATTGCCTGCTTTCTACAATACCAAGAAGTGCTCAAATAATTCATTACTTGTAATGTGCTAATAATCAGATGCTTTAAACTTGTTACGTGGCTATTTTTTTCATAATAAAGCAATTTATTATTAACTGAAAAATAGAACAAATTTCTGAATTCATTACTTGTAGTGCCTTGCAGAACTGGTTCTTTCTTTCTCATTGCTAATTGCTGTTACTAGTAATTCATTCCATAGTTGCTTCCAAAGAGTACATTCGAATAACTTAATACAAGTAGTATGTTACTCCATTACTTCTAGGTAATGCTGAAGGGAGGCGATCACTTACCTCCTATCTCATTCAATGTTAAATGTAAGGCGTTTTATGCATAGTAAGGTAATATAGTCGGAAGTAGTGGTCATTACAAGGTAATTGATGATTCATATATTCGGAATATATTCCATCCGCTGCTGGGTTCACATAAAAAGAAACTTACTAGAGAGTTTTCAATAAGAAGGAACAGGGAGAAAATGGACAACCCTGGTGAGTACGCTTTCGGTTTGGGAACCGCTCAAAATCCCCATTAACTTAAACCTATCGCGGCAACCTCACGGCTGCCTACTGAATGGCATAAACCACCATGCCTACCAAACAAAGAGGTGGTTAATATTATAATAAAATTTAGGGAGAGTGTCGCTCGGCGACAAATAGGACTTACGCGTATCCTCAGCGGAAGATACAACACTTCGTTCAATAGATATTTGCATTGCCTTTCTTTTGATACACATAAATATTAGTTTTTTGGGAAAATTGAAAAAAATCACATGTTTTTAAGCAATTTTTTCTAACTTTGAACCCATATAACTTCTGAACGACATGAGAGCGGCCCTTAATTTTTTCACTATTATCTTTTTTAAGCTCAAAATACACATTTTGAAAAAATAAAAAGAGAAAATTTTCGCTAAATGTAAAATGTTCCCAAATATAAATGAAATAGTCTACTTAAAGTCATTATTTTCTTATGTTAACTTTTATTATAAGAAAAAACATAATTCTGGCTTTTCATTATAATTAGAATATTAAAGAAACTTTAACTGATGCTTTACTATACATATGTCTATATTAAATTTAAATTTCAGAAATTTTTTTATTTTCCATGAATGTGTTTATTTTATATTAAAATAATATATGCATGTGAATTTCTTTTTCCCTCTTATTCATAAATAAAATTTTGCTTTTTTTATAAAAAAACCAATTCCTCACTTGTTGTAGGGAAATGTTCTAAATATATTTAATTTCAATTTATTTGATTAATTTGTTAGCATGAAGTCTTGTACATGAGTAGGTAGGGTATGAGAGTTCTCAGGATCAGGATTCAGGATCAGGATTAAAGCAAGTGGTGAAAAAGTGTAGGTGAATTTTGATGGGTGGTGAAAATGTGTAGTGGAATTTTAGTTGGTGGTGAAATCGTGTGGGGAATTTTGATGTATTGCGCACAGGCGGACGTAAAAGTCAAATTTGTAGGAAACTTTTATGGAGCAGGAGCCGAGCCTAGGAAATTTTAATGGAGCAGGAGCCAAACCTAGGAAAATATTTATGGAGCAGGAACCAAACCTAGGGAAGAGACAAGAATTTTCTATTTTTATTTAACATGAAGGAAACCTAGAAGAAAGTACGACAGCACACACCATATGAATATAATGTAACGAAAAATATATTTAAACGTAACACACCCTGTTATATAGGTAGGTAGAAAAACCACCATAACAAAAAATTTATTTTCTATAGACAAACGAAAAAATGATTTTTCATACTCACATCTATTTCATCATATTCATAATAATAAGTGAGAAAATTTTCTTTCATCCCTTATGTTCGCAAAGTAAGATGAGATTAACTACCAGAACCACAAGGCAATATAAACATCAAACAAAAAAGTTCGATCTTACGCTGGCATTGATAAAAGTATTCAAAAGAATAAAAATATTATGTGTATGTCACCACAGGTGGTCTATGAGGACTGGCAGGTGGGAAGAATTCTGAACATGTTAGAACATGTTTTCTTTGCATTAATCGGAATGAACCCTTATTAAATTAATTTATGATCATCCCAACAATAACACGTATCAATAGCATTATGAATTCCTTATATATTTAATGTGGTGGTGGGGATTAGCGTGTCCCAAAAAATAATTTTTTTTGCTCAGGCTTTTTTTGAAAGCTTATGAGGTCAAGTATTTTTGAGATTTTTTGGATGAGGTTAAGTGGTGGCGCTAATCGTTTTTTTTCCTTAAAATAAGGTTTTTCGGAGATTTTTCGAACTCCAAGCAAAAGTTGGTCAATAACAGACATTTTCTAAGTCTTTGAGTCGCCATTTCAAAAGACAAATGTCCAACCTTTACTTAAATGAACATAAATTAGAAGTTTTGGCAAATTTTTATGTCATTTGGGTGTCTCATATTGCATTTTTTCGTAAAATTTACGTAAATTAAAGTTTTTTCTAAATGACCTTTTTATTTGTTATGTTCATTTTATATGATTAAATACAAATTCTAAATGTTTGATTGTTTAAATCATACTTGATTTTAAATACAAATTCTAGTTGCTTGATAGTTTAAAATCGTTTATTGAGCTTAAGGTCAAAGTTAGAACAATTAATTGTACTAACAAATCTTTCCAATATCGGCCGTGCTAAAGTCTTCATCAGAAATCTTTGTGATACCCGTGCAAGCGTGCAATAGCGCACTGCACCACAGAGGCGATGAAATTTGAAGTGTCAATTTCTCAGTTGGACTGTTGGACTCCATACAATAACATAAGCATAAAGACTAAAGTAAAGCAAAAATACAACAACAAATGTGAGCATGTGAAATGGGAGAAAAACTGAGAAATTAACACTTCAAATCTCATCGCCTCTGTGGTGCAGTGCGCTATTGCACGCTTGCACGGGTATCACAAAGGTTTCTGATGAAGACTTTAGCACGGCTGATATTGCAATAAAATCAGCTAGTGATTTTTTCCTTTTCATATTGAAAAAACTTTGTTGTTGTTTTTGTTTCTTTGGAAAGATTTGTTAGTACAATTAATTGTTCTAACTTTGACCTTAAGCTCAATAAACGATTTTAATCTATCAAACAACTAGAATTTGTTTTTAAAATCAAGTATGATTTAAACTATCAAACATTTAGAATTTGTATTTAATCATATAAAATCAACATTTGCGTAAATTTAAAAAAAAACGCTTCATAAATTTTAAATATTAAATCAAAATGAAAAAATGTAGTGATGCAGTTTGAAAAATGGTAAAATTCTAAGCAATTTAAATTTTTGATATTACTCCAGCCGTTTCAAAGTCAATGCCTTTAAAACTTTTTCGTTGCCTGCAGATTTTTCGAATTTTAACAAGGCATTTTATTTCATTCAACAAAATATAGTGAACATTTTTAAGCATCGGTTAACATTATTACGAACTAGTTCAAAAAATTATTTGGGACCTTCATTAACAGTAAATTTGCCTTTGTTAAAAATGAGACGTGTATTTTTCAATTTACATAAAAACAGACAAATACACCATTTCGAAGAGCGTCCAAAAACCTACTCTAATAATCAGCTAGTCGAGATAGTCGAAAAAAAAACGTATTCTTGTGTTCGTAACCCAGAAGCAAATAAAAACAAACAAATAATAATAACAAACAGACCACCTAGTCACAAGCAAGGTCATCAACGTAAACAAACCTTCTAGTATAAACAAAGAGCCGATCATATTACAATTTGCACATGTGGGTCATTGCATGTGACCAAATGTTTAGTATTGCATTTTTGCGGAAGACACAAAATGCAAGTCTGCATATTTGGTTACATCAATGATTGGTCTAATTAAATATGTTGGAAATGTGACTGGAAAATGGGTGTGTCTTAGAATAAGAAAAACTGTACAAATTGTTATAAAAGAAAATTAAATTTAAAATAAAGAATGATCATACACATGAAAGTCATACCGGCAGCATTGCCTTCTTTTTTTATATTCACAAATCGGCCTTGTGGCCTTTATACACAGCGCGGCTCGCTTAAAAGCCAAAACCATTATTTCAAATATTTAGTTAGGACTTTTTAAATATTTCCAAACGTAACAGTATTCTTTCCGCAGGTTACCACCAAATCCACAAAAAAATCAAAAATAAAAAATAAGAAAAATCTTTACTTTTGGTTAAAAAATATATTTTCCTTACGATGTCGCTCTATGCCTTGTAAAAGACTTTGAAAGTCTGTTTCAGAAGTTGTGAGACTGATATAACTGCTTGCCAAGGCAACACCACGTTCTGCGACATCATTTAGAACTTGCAATTGTTGAATAATGTGTTTTGCTGCTTTTCCATTCTTCTGGGTAGGTTTGTAAAAAATCAATTGAAATATTGCAGGCTTCAAAAAAAGAAAGACTGGCTTTAGAAATAAAATTTTGGATTTGCTTACTTTTTAGCATGTTTTGTGTTACATTGGCTTGTACAAGCTCGTTTTCATTATTTGTAGTATTAATATTTTTTACCATTAACAGCAAAGTTTTGGTTTCTATGCGCTCATCAAAAAAGGCTAAGGCAGCTAATTTCCCGGATAGGTAAAACTGATGCCCCAAAAAAGTCTTCAGCATAGCGTTTGAAACTGTTTCATTAAAGCGCTTGTAGCTATCTAATTGCTTCATTAAATTGAGGTCATTCAGTGGAGCGTATCGAGGGCACTGACAGAGGTACCAATTTTTTATGTTCACTATAAATGAATGAACTAAACTTGAATGAACCTTTTATTGAATGAAATAAAATGCCTTGTTAAAATTCGAAAAATTTTCAGGCAACGAAAAAAGCTTTGAAACTTTGAAACGGCAAGAGTAATATAAAAAAAAATTTTATTTAAATTGTTTAAAATTTTACAGTTATTCAAACTGCATCACTACATTCATTCATTTTGATTGAATTTTTAAAAGTTATGAATCGTTTTTTTTTTTTAAATGTTCGATAATTTCACGAAAAAATGCAATATGTGACAACCAAATGACATAAAAAATTGCCAAAACTTCTGATTTATGTACATTAAAGTGAAGTTTGAACAATTGTCTTTCAAAATGACGACTCAAAGTCTTAGAAAATGCTTGTTATTGACCAACTTTTTCTTCGAATTCGAAAAATCTCCCAAAAACCTTTTTTTTTTGGGAAAAACCGACTAGCGCCACCTCTAAACCTCTTCCAAAAAATATGAAAAAAATCTCAAAAACACTTGACCTCATAAGCCTTCGAACAATGGTTGAGCAACTATTAAATTCGAAAAAAAATATTATTTTGGGACACCCTAGTGGGGATCTTTCACCTATCTATTTATCTTTGTGTTTTAAAAAGGTTCAAGGTAATTTATGATACACACGTACAATAGGTTTTAAAAAAGGTCAATCTAGTTTATGATTCTTACATCATTCTTACATATTTTAAAAAGGTCAAGTAAATTTAGAGTCCAAAAGATAGAATGAATAAAAATCAGATACATGTATGAACAACAAGGGTGTTTTATCAACATGAACCAGATACTTGATTAGTTTTCTTCAAATAGTTTCTTTCTCTCGCTTACTCTCTCTCTCTCTCTTTCATTTTCTCTAGGTTGCCCCTTTCTCACTGACTAATAAATTGTTTTAAAAGACTTAGAAAAATGTTTCATCCTCACTTTACAAAAGTATGCTTATTAAATCAATTTAAAGTGTATTTAACTGCCACTCTATTTTAAATCAGTTTAAAGTGTTTTAACTGCCACTCTTTTTTAAATTAGTAAGTTTACACTCATTGCATTCAAATTGATTAATTTTTATGTGAATTGAGTTGTTAATGTTGACTGATATTTATAAATTCTAAGTTTAAAATACACTTTCAACTGATCTTTTGTTCACGTTTAGTAATAATAAAAAATATGAGTTCAGTTTTTATACATAGATTAGTTGTTCACACTAATAAATAAATACTTTAAACTTGTAAACAAGCTTTTGTACTATAGCAGTAAAATTATGAGTCCTGTTTTTATAAAAAATTAGTTGTTAAAATAAACTTTAAACGCTGTACACACGAGAGAAACGAAGCTTTTTCGCAGTTTTATACGTTTCATAATTTAATGGTTTGACATTAAACCATATAAAAGAACAATAATGATTCATATATAAATCAACTCGTTTTGTTTTATTTATATCAACATAGTTGCGTATGATAGCTTAACTTATCATTAACCCAAGCCGCCGCCGCAGCCGCTGTTGCTGCTTTCAAACTTTGTCTTTACATTAGTCAACAAACTCATATTAAATTTATTAAAATGCTTAACAACTACACTGCCCCCTTATCATGAACATGCAGTTTTTGGCTTGCTTACTATGCTTACTATGAAGCTTGAGCTTATCATCTTTAACTTGAAATTTGTAGCGACTTAAATTCATAAACATATTATATTAAAAAGCTTAGAAAAAATATTAGACTTCTTCACTGTTTCCTTATCTTAAACTTGCGGTTTTAGGCCCGCTTATTACGCATACTATGAAGCTGAAGGCTTATCACCTTAAACTTGAAAATTTTGTAGCGACTTAAATATATAAACATTATGCTTGCTATGAAGCTTGGGCTTACCAACTTAAACTTGAAATTTTGATTTATAACAACAACAACACGCTTCAGCCATCCTACTTCAGCCAGCTTGACCAATTATAATCCATCTAGTTATCCGTCCGTCCATCCATCCGCCTATATTGCATGCTTATCTTCAATTTATAACAATAACACGCTTCAGCCACCCTACTATCGGCCAACTTGATGATCAACCGCTACTCCGACTGCGCAGTCGGGCACAATTTTGTGAATTTGGAGGCCCATAAGGAAATACACGCGTTTTTGGATTAGAACTCTCATAGCCCTTCTACTCTTGTCATTCGCAAATTATATTTATCAAAACAGCATTGTTTAAGGCTTAGAATTTTTATGAAATTGATTTTTTTATATTTCAAAAGTATAGTCTTTCTGACGTTAATGTCCAATTATAATAGAAGTAACATAATGTGATTTAATGTCAGTTGACCAGTGCGTTCTTTCACTTATTATTTGAAACAATGCTTTCTTATGCAAGTGGTTTTAATAAACGTAACGTAACGTGACGGGACGTATAGATCTGTGGATTTTAGATTTCTACGTTACTTTACATTACGTCTTGTCAAAAAGCAACTGAACATTAGGGGTATTCACGATTCAGTGCACTTGCCTGTGCAGTTGAGGACTTGTGCACTTTACAAAAACAAAATGTACGTACGTCAAAAATCTGCACATGTGCTTTTCTACTATTACCTTCAACTTGAGGACTTGAGCAGTTGTGCACTTTTGTGCATTGAAAAATGTTGACAGATTTAAAATGGTGATGGTGGTGTGTTCACGAAAACTTAACTGCAAAACTGCACAAGTCCTCAAGTCCTCAACTGCACAGGCAAGTGCACTGAATCGTGAATACCCCTATTGTATTTTCACTTCTGAAGACATTTTAGTAGGTGTCGAGCCACAGTGTTTCGTCTACATTCATTCTCTTATACGCATTTATCTCGAAACTACTTTTTTCGGCATAGTGTTGTAGAAAAAATAAAAACTATTAAGCCGAATCATCTGAAATTTGAAATTGCTATTCATAACAACGGTGGCTATAGCTGGAACTAGAATCAAAGTTTTAATTAAAAAACATCGTATATTTTACACTTTACAACCGGTAGAAAACAAGCCGTTTTAAGAACTTAATTTTTAAAATCGCGTCATTCTGTCAATTTTACATATCTTTTTTTTCTAGTGCCAGACATAGCTGCACTCATAGTGATTAATAATATTCTAGGTTTTTATTTTTCAGATATATAGAACAGTCAAAATCTACAACACCGGCCATGCCCATTTTCCTTGAGAGCGTCTCATTGACCGCCATTTTCAACAATTTTTTAAATTAAAAAAATATTTTTTTTTATGATGAATGACAGTTACAATACACCTTAAAAGTTTAAATTTCGTTGTTCAATATTTTAAATTTTTAAAAAACATCCTAAAAATACCTTAAATTTTCGAGCGCTAGACCACCATCCTTGCCTTAAGTGCCTACGAACATTCATGTCTAAATTCGCAATTAAAATCCACCCGTTCAATAGAACCTTGCTACTTTTGTTGTTTGGATAGCTAATGCAAAATGCTTTTTACTCAATTCCATGGTGAGTTGATCCTAGATTGGGTTTTCTTCAAGTTGACATAATAGCGTTTCTAACTCGAAAGTGTTTCCATGCACAACATTGAGTCGAGTTAGCCTTCGGCCATTCTATTCGCTATTTTTTCTTGGCATAAATGTTTGCTTTCAGAAGGTGCAAAATTTACAAAAATTTACAAAATTTACTCTTTGATCAGTATTAGTTTCCGCTACTTTGGCCGCATTCAGCGCAGACAACAGTTGGCAACTGTTGTGTAAAAATTCATTGAATGGTACAAATTTGGTAGCGCTAACTAAAACTGATAAAGTAGCGAACACCTTTTAATCGAGCGAATAAATTCTATGCTACATGAACACAACTGTTTGCTTAACTGTCAGATGCTGTTACTGACGCTGTTAAATTAATAAACACAGAAAGAACGCAGCAAATTTAAGTGAGAAACCTTTGCAATTGAATTAAATTAACATACAAATTAAATTGAATCTAACTTCTGACGTGTAGAGTAGCAACACATTCAGAGAAAAACATCGTGAACTAAGGTAGCGCTACCATTACAGTTCACAACAGTTGTCTGCGCTGAATGCGGCCTTTGTGTGCCTGCTGAACGGTTTGTTACATTTTATGTCAGCGCAGTGGCAGAAATAAAATAAAATAACAAATAATCAATAAAACCTCACTCAACAGTTGAGCAACTGTTTCATATTCTGAACGCATCCAATCTAAATCAGTTAAATCTAACAAGTTTCATGGATTTAACAAAATTCAACTCAACTTGCGTTTCCATGGGAAGTTAATCCTGAGTCAACTTCGACTTAACTCGCCTTGGAAACGTAGTATATGATCTGCTGCATTATAGCTTCACGCATTCACAATAGAATATGTATGGCAGCTAATGAACAATTCCTTTAATAAATTTCTGTCATCTACTGTAACATAGCTTCAGTTAATATTGAATGAATCACATCATATCATTGGAGTAGTGGATAGTGTGTAGAACTCTCGATCGGGCGGCGCGAGTTCGATCCTCACGCTTACAAAGAAATATTTTTAATTTTATTTATATCCTCTTGTTATAATAGACGCAAGTTAAAAAAAAAACAATTCTAAGAAAAAGCTGTACGGAAAAAAGTGTCGTTTTTCGGATTTCACTCAAGCAAATCACAAAACGAGGCGTAAAAAGCTTCGCTTCAAAAAGTATTCGCGTAATGACAGTTTGATTGAACATAAACGGAAAATACATATAGCGTCTATGTCTAGCATAAACACAAGTGTGGAAAATGAAATTCCAAAAATCTATTGCAACACATGCAAGAAAGATATATAAACATTGGTGTTATCATATAAGACCAAACGCACATTTATCAAGAATCGTGTCGGCATTTAATGAACGTATTGAGTCTTTTGTGTACAGAAATAACAATGAAGCTTTATTAGTTCCTGATGAGTTTTTAGCAAACTGTAAAGCCATAATTGTACAAACTCTTCAAGAAATGCTATCAAAACACATAAATTTTTAACTCAACTTGGAATTGTTCTGCGAGAACGTAAAAATGAGTGAAGATACCGCAACAATTGACATAAAATTGCATCAAAAAAAAAATGGTGATTATTCAACAAGCAACGGATTTAGAGACAATTTATTCCGACATATGCTAAAGTTTAATAACGAAAATGTCGGAGTTTCAAGAACGTGATAGTGGCTGGGCACTCATCAGAATTTTACATTTAGAAATAAATATAAATCAGAATAAGCCAATGAAAGGTTCACAGCTCATTAGAATGCCGAAAATATTACTTGATAAAAAAGCTTGTATAAACGTACAAAACAATGATGAATATTGTTTTAAATAAGCTATAATATCAGCCTTGTATCCTGTTAGTCACTCAGACTGATGTTCAAGCTATAACTTTGAGGATATAAAATCTGCAATAATTAAATTGAACAATGATTTGACTATCAACTTAACAAGCCTGTTGTTTCTATGTAAAATAAAGCATATTAAAATTTTCGAGGAAAATAATTCTGATATAACGTCTTCGGCTACGATGAAGATATAAATATTATAGTGGGACCCTATTACCACAGATAACTTATCATATAAATGTTCATCTTGGCACCAAAAACCGGCAGCAATTTCTTGAAGCTTGAAAAAGAGCTTTATTTTCAAAGCTCGATTGCAACACATACACAAGCATTTTCTAAAATGCAAGAAGTAGCGCAGTTTTATCTATAGAATTTTTGTTATGACAACTAGCTCACTGCTGGTTGTTGTACAACAAATCAAAAACGGTTTTGTACTTATCTGAAGTTATTTTGATGTTGTGGCACTTCTTTGCAAGCATTACATTTTATGTTCTAGGAGAGAATGAAAATCTATGTGGGTTGTTGTACAACAAATCAAAGGCGTTTTTGTACTTGTTTGAAGTTCTTTTGATTTTGTGGCACTTTATTTCAATAATTTTATCTGGTTTTAGTAGAGAAACAAAACTTTTTTGTATCTCAATCAATTGCTGCGCCAAATTTACTAATCAAGTCCGTAGTCGAGTGGTAAGCGTAGTTATGAAATTTGCGACAGAGCACTAAAGGGTATTTGATCCAAAAAGCTGGCCAAGAGTCCAATTCTTAAAAAATAATCTTTTATTAAATTGGTCAGAAATAATGGTAAGAAAAAATTTCTTCCAACCTGAATCAAAAAATTTTTATTTTCTGCATTCGGATTTAAGATAATCCTGCTTTTCGTGCATTTTGTTGAATTTTTTTAAACTATTTTCACTAAAATTCAAAGAAACGACATTATTTATAATGCAATCCTCACTTTCAAGATTTCGTTGGAAAGGTTTTGAGTGCTTGAATTGATTCCTAGTCAGAATTGCTTAAACTGACATATATTGAAACTAAAATATTAATTAAAAATAAACACCTAAAGCAACCATTAAAGAAACTAAAAAGAAAACCACTATACAGTTATTTGAATTTTAAAAGTTTTTGTATAGAACCAAAAAAAATATCGAAAATATGGATGAAAAACAGCATTATCTTTACTCCAATTGCAAACATTTACAATTTTTTGATGCAGATTAAGATTTTTTCCTGCCTATAATTTCTGACAGTTTTACAATAATTACACCAGCCAATATTTTTTTAAACTCACCTATTTTATATTATTTCAAACCATACTTCAAATATTTGGGGAATCATCATAACATAAACCAAGGATTATTTTAAAGACCCGACTAAAAAGCGGTTTTTATAAGTACCGTACTATAAAATTTGTAATTCTTTTGTTAATATATAAAAGTGGTTTTGTTGTGTTTTCGCTAATTTTCGCGCATTTATTGTAACTTTTTATGAAAAAGTGATGATATTACTTCACAAATATGAAAAACTAAATCACCAAAAACTAAAATTTATTTTTTTAAATTATTTTTAAGTATGTCATCCTTACATGAAAATATTCGGCAACCTCTAATAGGAGTGTAAATTTTCCCGAATTTAGGCTCTTTAAGGAAAATAATTGTTAAGCGAAAATATATTTACGAGCTCACGAAAAAATCTGCAAGCAAGAATTGCAAAACATTGGATTTTGTTGAATTATCTTCGACTTGATAAAATAATACCACCACAGCCGTATTTAAGTATATTCCAAGTTTTAAATGTTGTTTTATTTTGATACTGTATATTAAAGCTTATGAGCAAAATTTGAAGTCATTAAATTAGTTTTTTGTGGAATTTAAAAAGTTTTTACCGTTTTGGTAAAGCCACTTTAGATGGAAGGTAGGCGCGGTTTTTATCCGATCTGGCTCATTTTCGAATTTGATCTCTATTTTTGATAAAAAAACTTATTTGTTGAATGTTGTTACTATAACTCTAAAACTACGACTGTTATCCTGGTTGCAGACGGACATATAGACTAACGGACCTTGCTAAATCGACTCAGGAGCTGATGCTGTTCAAAACTATATATATTTTCTATAGCTGCCACGCCTCCTTATTGGCGTTACAAGCTGAGTCACAAAGATAATAAACCCATTACGCAGTACGCGTTTCTACTAGCAAATATTGGTCGGCCGACCAAGTTAGAGTAATAGTGGCCTCTTAGGAGGTTGAAACCATTTTTTATATCCAAAGGGATATAAAAGCTTGTGATTTCTTTGTTGAAAAAATAACTAAAATAAAACATCTGAGTAGAAAATGGGATCTCATAAAAAATTAGAAGATTTGATTTCCTTGTGAAGAGCATTTACTGGTATCGTATTTAGACCCCTGAACGCAAAGTAACTCCATAAGAATAAGCAATTAGAAAATGTGTACTGAATCAACAACAACCAATGTGAATTAAATTTTCTTGAAATTACACCGAATTGTGGTGGCTTAAGAGGTCCATAAAAATAATTTCTTAATTGCATTTGTTAACTTAATGTTGCTATTTTAAAATATTTTTATTGACATCTTTTGGTCAAATATCAAAATATAAAAATCAAATATTTTCATTAGAATACAATCATATCTATAAATATAAGTTGAATTGCTATAAAATAAAAAGGTGTATAATAAATTTGTATAATATATTTTATTATCTCATTCAATTCAGGGAAAATTGGGTCCTTTTTGAAAGAAACCAAGTAGATAATTTTTTAAAAGAATTTTCAAAATACACACTTTCAAGTCAGCGAATGTTAAAATTCTTTAACTGAAAAATATGTAAACATGTAACAAGATTAAGCAAAGAAGTCTTTTTTGCTGGTGCTTCAAATACTGCTTCTGTACTTCAAGTTTCTACATATTAGGAGAGGCAATATCTGGGCTGTTGTCAATACCAATTTTTTGTGGATTTAAATATAAATTCAGAATTTTTTTATTCTAACCCTTTCTGGTTAGAACACCTCCTGAATATAACCTAGTTTTACAGAAATAGTTCTCAAAAAACTCAACGAAATATATATATAAAAAAAAATTATAATAGGAGCATTCAAGATAACACTGTAGTATTGAATAATTATAATATAGAATGGAACCCGCGAACATTCGCCACTACGTCATCCACATGTCGCTGCAATCGCTTTGCATATCACCAAAGATTTTCACCTGGTTTGTGCACATAGTTGGAAAATCCTAAATTGATCCCAAAGAAAACATAAATAAAATCCCACCTTGTTCAAGGTCAGCTCTGCATTGCTGACAAGTGATTTCGTTTGATGGCGATATTTGATTTTTATGCACATTTGTAAAATGAAAATTTCATTGAATTGGGTTTTAAGGCTAAAAATAATTCTGCAGTTTATAAAAAATGCATTAATAATAAATGTTATAATGTTTATTTATAATATTTATATATAATATTTATTTATAAAAAACAGTATTAAATAATGCAAAAATATAGAATGAATTGACAACATAGCAAAGTTCCTGGCATAGCCTTAATATATAATAGTTATTGTCATAAAATTAAAAAACACAAATAAAGCTGGTTTATATAACTGCATTATTTTATTTTTACACTTTTTGATCGAAATAACAACAAAAATTTTTTAGCATTTTAAACATTTCTAGCAAAAGCTTTAATAAAAAAGAAGGTTGTCCATAACTGTTCCTAAAATTTAGGGTTTCAATAATTATACCGCTTGCCCTATACATAATTTATATTGTAAAATTTTTGTAATTTTCTTTTTGAAGATTTTACTTTTGAGTTTATAATTTTAATTTTATACGTATAAGAACACGCAGTGTATGCAAAATCATGTAAGATTTATGTTCTGCATTAGAACAGGATATCGCTTTTTTGCAAATATTTTTCAAAATTGTTAAAGTATTTTTTTTTTGTAGCGTGAAAATCAATTTTTTTTTTCAAAAAGTTTTATAATGTTTTGAATTAAGTCTGAGAACTGTAGAGATGGTATTGTCAAACCACCACGATGAGTTCCTTCGTGTTCACGGACTTCAATTAGTCTGGATGCGCTTGAATATGTTTTAGGGCTTTGATCACATTTAAATGACTTGCATGCTATGCATTGGTATTTTTTCCATAAAGTTTGTGCAATATACCCGGAAAAATAGTTTATTGACATGCCCTTGATATTTGGAACAACATCTGGTGGTTCTTTTGAATCGAAATCGTCAAATTCACAGATATTGCTAAATTTTTTGGCAACTCCAATTCTCTATGGTCCCTTTAGCTAAAAAAAAAATGAAAAAGAACCGGTCCGAAATATCGACCGAAGTATTCTTTTGAAAAAGATTAAAAATTATTGATCTTACTTTAAGGTCTGTAACTTTTCTTTATTTATTTATATTTTTTGAAATTTCGAGATATTTAAAGTACAATAAAGGTTAAAGGTAATCGTTTATCAAAAGTCTAATAAGAGAGTCTATCATTTAACTTATTTGTAGAAAAAAGAAATCTTTAAATCAATCTCTCTCGAAAGCATGATTTTCGACTTAGACTTTTATTGCTTGAGACCACAGATATAATCGAGAAAATGCCTTTAAGTTTATTGGTAAATTCTCACCTTTTAAAACCGGAGCAAGATTAGGAGAAGGGTCATAATTTTCGTTATTTTCTTCTATAGCAAAATTATCTGGATCAATATATTCTGAATTGTTACCTGCATATAAAATATTTGAAACAAGATGGCAGTAACACTTACTGTCTATATCTGCCATATTTAATAGAACTGATGAATCAGAAGTTTCATTTGACGAAGTATCAGAATCAAAAAATAAAAACACATTTGTTTTAGATTTTTATGTAAGCGTAATACTGAGGGATTACGTTCATATAATCCTCGGTTGTTTCTTACAAAAGATATTGTGTTTTCAAGACAATCGGAATTCAAATGTGTCGCTATGAGATATTGCTGGTTTTCACATTTTATATCTTTCCATAATTGAAGTTACCCAATAATTGTTTGACGTTAACCATTAAAACAATGCATGGATCCTTTTTTTCTCGCTTCCATAACGAAATCCCAACAACTGACTCTTGCAGGTGGGATATAATATTAATTTGGGTATCTGATAAAGAATCATGGCGGCCGTAGCCTAGTGGGTAGAGAGGTAGCCCCTAAGCTAAAAAACCTCGGTAGCCTGGGTTCAATTCCATCTCAGACAGAAAGTTTTTTCAATTGAATTAAGTTTTCTTAAAATAAGAAATAAGGACCACTCTAGTGTACATGATAACGAAAAAATTTTCAAACGATGTTTCTGAAATTTTAGTATGTTTTTATTATACATATAAAAAGCTGTAGGATGAACTAATGATATGAAGATTGGAGCGAAGAAGATTACACCAAGTAAAATATCATCTCACAATTACTGGGAAGTTGTGTAAAAAGCAATAAAACGCTTCAAGCAATACCTCTTCTTAATCTCATCGAATATAAGAACACATTTTTTGTCTTGATAAGGAAGGAGATCGAGTTTGTTCTTTAGCATTTTCAAAATTTTAAATGAAATGCCTGTTTTAAATGGTAATGTGTCTTAGCATAGCACAGTTGTCCTTAGCGAATGTAATTCAAATCCTTCTTGTTTCAAAAATTAAAAAAAAAAAAAGATGGAGACTTATAATGAAATTTCAAAAATAAATCTTTTTCATCTACATTCCATTTTGAATTTGTTGAATATAAATGGTGGCTCTTTATCAAGATGCCTACTCTTTTGTTTTTATTTTGCAACACTTGTCTTTTTTATTTTTTTGAGATATTTTATTAATCTCAATATTATTGGTCTCATTTTTTTTTTTTTTTGAGATTCAAGAAGCTCTTCAATGAAAGGAGTAATGTTTTCTCTTTCATCATTAACGAAATAAGGTCTCAAAAAGCTGATTTCGTTGGTATCATTTGTTTCCGCCATACCAAAATTTTTAAATTTATTGGATATTATTATTTATTTTTATATATGTTATTGGCTTATCAGTTTTGTTCACACTTAGCGAATAACACTCATTATCATTACTTTCAATCAATAGCTTTTAAATATAAATATAAATGTATTTGAAAAATTTTAAATTTATATAAGCTTAGAACTTACAAAGAGAAAGAACAAGCCAAGATCCGTACACGTCTATGCGCAGCTAAGAATACACGCAACCCTACACAGAGAAAGATAGACGTCGACAAGCTGCAATCGAAACAGACAGCCGATGCTTTCGCCACTCGACTCTCACTCCTGCTTCAAAGCACTCCTCCAATCGATGATATATGCGCGCAGTGGACACACATTTCCAACTCCATGCGTGCGGCTGCTGAAGAGGTGATTGGCTACCAACGCCCTCGCCGAAACCTGTGGTATGACCAGGAGTGTCGCGACGCCACTGCAGAGAAAGACGCCGCCTACAAAGCCACCCTGCAGTCGGTTGTAACGCTCGCTGCTAAGGAGCGATACAAAGAAAAGAGGAGGGAAGAGAGACATATTTTCAGGCGGAAAAAAAGAGAGGCAGAAAAGCGCGGGCAGGAGAAGATTGAATAAGACGCCTTGCCGATGGTTTAAAACCTGGGCCTCTTCCTGCAAGGATGAAAAAGGGAATCTAGTGACAGATGTCCAGAGTACACGTGACGTTATGGAGGGAACACTTCTCTAAGCTTATAAATGGCGACGCTGACAACAATCCCGCCAATAGAGATGATATTCCGGAAACCTCAATTTCGGATGACAGCGTCAAGGTTCCGTTGCCCGACTATGGTGAAGTTCTGACAGCTATAGCTTGGCTTAGAAAAAACAAAACCGCGGGAGCTGATGGAACGGATTACCTGCTGAGCTGTTTAAGAACGGAGGCGAAGCTCTACTTAAATGCATTCACGAGCTTCTATGCAGAATATGGTCGGAAGAATGCATTCCGAATGATTGGAATCTCAGTGTGTTCTGCCCAATCCACAAGAAAGGCGATCCCAGTAGCTGTGCCAATTACCGTGGGATAAGCCTTCTTAATATCGCATATATGGTCCTGTCGAGCGTTTTATGTGAAAAATTGAAGCCCATTGTAAACGAACTGATCGGACCTTATCAGTGTGGCTTCAGACCTGGAAAGTCCACCATCGACCAGATTTTCACGCTACGACAAATCTTGGAGAAGACTCAAGAAAAACAAGTCGACACCCACCATCTTTTTGTCGACTACAAAGCTACCTTCGACAGCCCAATAAGGAAGCACCTGTACTCCACCATGTCTGAATTTGGTATTCCTGCAAAACTAATTCGACTTTGCAGGATGACACTGAGCAACACCAGCAGCGCAGTTAAAATTGGGAGAACCTCTCCCCACCATTTATTACCAAACGAGGTTTCAGACAAGGTGATTCCTTATCGTGCGACTTTTTCAACCTAATGATGGAAAAGATCATCCGAGCTGCTGATCTGAGACGTAGTGGCACAATATTCTATAAGAGTGTTATGCTGCTTGCGTATGCTGATGACATCGATATCATTGGCCATATAAGCGCGAAGTCAGTGCAGCATTTTCCAGATTAGAATGAGAGTCAAGTCGAATGGGTCTGTCAGTGAATGCAAATAAGACGAAATACTTAGTGTCAACAAACAAACAGTCCCAGCGTCTTGGAACCCACGTTACAGTTGACAATACTTCCTTCGAGGTTGTGAAGAACTTCGTTTATCTGGGATCTAGCATTAACTCAACCAACGACATCAGCATTGAGTTCAAACGAAGAATAACTCTTACCAACAGGTGTTACTTTGGGCTCAGTAGGCAATTGAGAAGCAGAGCCCTCTCTCGACGAACGAAAATTACGCTCTATAAATCGCTCATCATACCCGTCCTACTTAACGCATCACAAACCTGGACGCTGAGCAGTTCAGATGAAAAGACTTTAGGAGCATTCGAGAGAAAGATTCTTCGTAAGATCTACGGACCAATCTGCGTCAATGGCGAGTACCGAATACAGTGGAATGATGAATGATGAGCGTATGAGCTGTACGCTGACATCCACATAGTCAAGCGCATTAAAATCGAGCGGCTTCGCTGGCTTGGTCATGTTCAGCGCATGAAAGACGATGCTCCAGTGAAGAAAACATTCGATTCGGTACCCAGCGTCGGTCAACGCAGAAGAGGACGACCGCATCTTCGTTGGAAAGACCAAGTAGAGGACAACCTGACGAAGCTTGGAATTTCCAACTGGCGCCAGCAAGCGAAAGACAGAAATGGCTGGCGCAAATTCTTAGATGAGGCCAAGACCGACACACGGTTGTAGCGCCAACTAAGTAAGTAAGTAAGTAGAACTTACCAATTCACGTATGCTTATATTATGATGATGAGTAACCAAGAAAGGGGTTCTTCTACACCTAGAATACACCTTATATATACATATACATATATCACAAATATCATTTAAATTTATTTTTTCTTTTTAGTTCAAGCCTTTATTAAATAAAAGCTTTTTTTTTTAAATTGTTTTTTACTTTTTATTATTTTGTTTTTTGTCACTATAAAAAATTTTCACTGCACTTTATGAAAGTCTCGATTTAAAGCTACTCATATTAACGAACTTCTTTTCGAAATGTTTAGCGCAAATAAAAAAATTTTCATTAATGGTTCTCATCTAAGCATGTAAATGACCCGTAAACATTGTAAACCTTGTGAACTTACATGCGTGTAAACTATCTGTCAAAATTTGTATGGGCGTAAGCTAACATCATTTCCGAGCCTATTTTGTAGTAATGGTATTCACTACATTTGTTAAGCCCTGCTAACTTGCTAAACTTAACAAATTTGTTAACTCCTGTCAAAATTTTGTTTGGGAAAAGACTTAGCAGCTTGTTAGCAAGTTAACAAGCTCAGCACCGTGTTTTTGTTTAGCAGATACCATTTGTTAAGTCTGAAACGTCAAAGTTATTGAGTGTAGTGATGAATCGTTTTGTGAATGAGTTTTAACAAGTACCAAATTATTTATGATTTGCAGCTTCAAAGTCTAAAAACTTCCCTTTTTTAATAAAAAAGTGAAAACTTTGTAAAGATGTTGGTAGAGATTTAAGACATTTCAAAGTTTCTGGGTAGCAAATGTATCAAAAGTGTTAACGCACTGTAATATAAAAATAAAAATAAATTTTTGGTTACTGAGTACTGGTTACACGGGTTATTAAAACCACAGATCTATTGCTACATTGAAAGTTGTCAAATTAACTTTTGCAAACAATTTTGCAAAATATTTTCAATTTATTTATTTATAAATGGTTGAAGTAAGAAACTTATATTTCGATTTAATTAAGCTTTATTATTTATTTATTGGCCAAGTGCAAATAAACGCCGTCGTTTGATTTCGTAATAATTCAGTTTTTTCAATTTTAAGCTGTAGAAGTCTTCCAGCTGATTTTGACATATCAGTTTAGCACTTGATTATAAAATGTCTTAGCAGATATGTTCACATCAACAGCTGCTAACTTTAACAATTTAGCAGTTTAGCAGGACTTAACAAATTTTAATGAATACCATTAGTGTAAACTAGCATGTAAATCTACGTGTGTGAAGGAGGGTTGCCTTGGGCGCTAATCATCACATATTTAAAGTAGTTGAAGTAAATATGAACATGTTTTATTTATTTTTCTATATAAATGAAGGTTTTTAAAAGGTTTAAAATTTAAAAAAGTCATAATGTTGTCACAGCCGCAGCCGCCATTTTGTCGACATTTACGCTATTTACACTTTATCGCTCATCAAAAGTTTAAATGCTATACATGTTTACGTGTTTACGTGATGAGAACCCTTATTATCTATTAATTTAGAAGAAAAGCTGTTTCCCGAGTTTTTAATCCAAATTTCGCCCCTGTCATCTTTTGGCATAATAAATCTTAGAATGCCATTGCTTTTTTATACTCACACCCGACATAATCACAATATTTCATCTCACTTAATTTAATATAAAGTATTTTAAATTATAGTAATCTATGTATACTTTGTTAAATAGTTAACAAAGTGATCAAAAATCTAGTGGTATTGCCAATAGAAAGAAAAAAATACCCTTAGACAGTAATTGTTCAATCAGGAAAGGACTATTCCAATAACAAAACAAGTGAGAATAAAAGTGAGGGAAATTTTTTACATATAAGCGAAGACAATTAATTTGGGTTATAGAATTGGATAATTATGTGTAGAGCTAATATCTGCCACATAGCTTTAACGTCGCTTCATCGTCGGCGGAGTCACCTTCTATTTGTAATTATTCAATGACTAGGTAAATTTTCAACTTTTGAAAAGACAAAAAAAACGCTGAGACACGTAAACTTAATTTTTGGTAGTATAATTTAGTGGCATACCCAGTTTTTCCAAATCAGATCAACATACCAAGATATTCAGATTTTTGATATTTGACGTTCATTTAAAAAAATTTTATAGTTTTTAACAATTACATTTATTGCCTTTTCAAAAATACCTCCAACGTGATAGTCAGATCAGCCTTGTTGAATCTATGATTTTTAAAATGTTAAGCAATTTCACTTTTTCTTTCATTTTGACCAAATTTTAATGTTGAACGTAAAAACTTACATTTTTTTTACTCAAATTAGTATTTTTTTTTTCATAAGTAGATTAAATTCTGAAAGTTAAAACAAAATCGAAGGTGGTAAAAATATTTGGTCTCCAAAAAGAAGGAAAATAAAGCCAAAAAAGTCTAAAAGTGACAAAATTTCAATCGCAAATATCTCGAGATTTTGATTTGATTTGGAAAACTGAGTATGCCACTAAGTTCTACGACCAAAAAATAAGTTTAAGTGTCTTGGCATTTTCATATGTCTTTTTGACGACCCTACAGTGAAATCGTTACCAAGACAAAAACCTTATATTGCTTGAATGGACTTGTTCAAACAATAAATACAATCCTTGGAGTGTCGCCGGATTTTTTTTTAAATACGATGACTGGTTTTATATATGAACTATTAAATGTTATCAAGATCCTATTGAGAACTTATTCAATAAAATTCGATACAAGAAACGAAACCCTTCCGTATATGAGTTAAACCAAATTATAGAATTATATCTGTGCAAATTATGTATTACTCTGATTATGCCAACTGTGAAGAGGATTCCGACTATTTAGTTGCAATTGACTGGAAAGCGGTTGTTGGCAGCAATCAAGATGATCAACCACAGCAAAAATCTCAGCAAAACCTTCATGAAATCGAATCTCAACAAAACCAATAGAAGGTTTTGAAAATAAGGATGATGAGCTCGAGTTACATAATTCTTTAAATATGCAAGACGTACCATTATGCAATAATGCAGCAACATACTTTGCAGGATATGTAGTCCACAAAGTTTGGAAAAAAGTCTAAAAAACTGTGAAAAGTGCACTAAAGCCATCGAGCATATCGGAGCAGCAGAATGTTCAAGCTCAGAATGGCTCTTGCATTTTAAAAACTTTTCTGAATTTTCAGATTTTGGTTCCCTTCATCGGCCAACCAATTCTTTTTATATTATAAAAAATTAATAAAAATATATAATTATATATTCATAAGTGAGCCATTTGTAAGATATATGAAAGAAAAAATTATTGCAAAAGCCGAAAATGATTTAAACATATGGTTATGGATGAAAAGTGTATTGAACACAAAAAAAAAATAATAATTGACAAAATGACAGGCTTGATATTAAAAGCAATTAATGCAAAAAAACAGAATGAAATCACTAAGAAATAGAACAAACTAAAAAAAACCAAAACAAAACTAAAAGCCATTAAAAAATTATGTCCCTGGCAGAATTTGAACTCACTACTTAAGATTCCAAAAAACAAGAATAAAAGCTAAAGCCTCAGCCAACTGAGCCATTCACACTGCTGTGAATCTGTTGAAATAATATACATAACAACAACAGTTGCAAAACTGCTTCTCAACTGCAGGCAATATGTGTGTACATGAAACCCAGTGAGCATTTTAGCTAGCGAAACGCAAAAGAAAGCATGCTAGTAGTGCTCTTATTAGCGTCAATATACCTTCCATGATCGCCGCACTGATGAGTGCTTCTGTAAGGCCTACCTTTTGAAGGTTTGGAGTCTTTTCCTGTTATTTTATATGAAAAATTTTTTAAAAAAATGTTGGAAAAATTATAAATGATC
This sequence comes from Dichetophora obliterata, assembly GCA_963920525.1. Lineage (NCBI taxonomy): Eukaryota > Metazoa > Arthropoda > Insecta > Diptera > Sciomyzidae > Dichetophora > Dichetophora obliterata. The sequence goes on along the minus strand of CAWUBZ010000047.1, from coordinate 30,865 downwards.
AGATCAATTTAAAAAAATCAAATCTTAAAGAAAAAACAAAAAATTTTTTGTTCGAGTTGAGACGCGAACCCAGTTTTCCGAAATCTAACACATTGCATATCGCATTATATGAAAACTTTTATATGGAAAAATTCTAAGTCTTTCCTATTATTTTTGTATGAAGAAATTTACAAAAAAATTCCAAAAAAATTTTTAAATGAACAGAACAATTTGTAAAAAATGTAGATTTTAAAAAAAATACAAAAAATTGTTTTTTTTGGTCCGAGCTGGGTCGCGAACCCGCGCTCCCGAAAGCTTACTTTCATTTGTAATGATGCAAAATAAGCTGAAGTTTGTTAACAACTGAGGTGGACGAGTGGGTCAGATGCCAGACCGCCAGATTAGAATACGTTGTTTCAAATCTGGAAATTGTCAAAAGTTTTTTTATTTCAAGTTGATATTTATATTGCTTTTCTTTCTAATGTACATTCTCAAGAAGGGCTACTAGCAGGCTTCTTTAGAGTCGCGAGAGAGGAAGGCCTAGAAAATTTTCTCGTTTCATATAAAAAAGTTTATGGGCTTGGAAACGAGCACGGAAGGGCTAATAAATCTATATGATGGCCTGCTACAAGCGCTTCAAAGACCTGCTTTTGCTCACTGCGAAGTGTCTCGTGTTAGTGACATTGGAGGCAAGAGCTTTAGCTTCAGAGTAAAAAGCTTTAGCATTGGAGGCAAAATTTGAAAAACTTTTCGGCCGCTTTTTTTGTTCTAGGATGTACATTAAGGTGGGTCACCAAAAAAAGTTTGCGGAGTCACCACCTAAAATGAAAGTTTATTTTGAGACAAATTTAATGGCTTCAAAAATTTTTTTTTTAGTGGTCCCGAAGTTTTCCCCAAATGGTCATTTTGGTAAAACGTCCATAACTTTACCAGATTACAACCGAGTATATCGTTGAATAGATCTTAGCTAGAGCTTTAAATCTTTCTTATAAGTAATTTACCTCCGATGCCATCTTATACTAGATAATCAAGTTTTTCGTTTTATTTCCCTAGGATGAATATAATTTTTGATTTTTTTTTTAAGAAGATAAAACTTTAGAAAAAAACGCTAAACTTTTCCGAAGAAACTTTTTAATTTCACTCATAGGGAAAAAAGTTACAGCGCATCAAATTTTTGATGAAGCTCATATTTGTTTTTGGTCGTTAGTCTTCGGTTCAGCTCTATTTGCCTTTAGAATTACTCCGTTTATATTCGGCTTTGTTCGTTAATCTTCGTTTTTCATAATAAATTTGTTCACAGTCGGTCTGTTTTTTCAGGCGTTATTGAGCCAAATCAATTTTATTACATTAAGCTACTTTTATACAAATTTTTGAAACTTCTCTAGCAACTGTGTTTGAAACTTCTGATATCATATCTTCTTTTGCTGGATCAGGAAAATCTTTACATTAAATCTCATCAAAATCGCTCCAGTCGTTGAGCCACAAACATATTTTTGCATAAAAATAAACAAGCAAGCAACAACTAAGGGAAAAGGCATACAAACTCACGCACAAGCGACAAAATATTTTCAGTTTTAATATGCTCTACATCATTCAAACAACTTTTATCCAAATATCATTGCAAGAGCTTAATTTTTGACAAATTCGAGGCCGTGCTTTGTGATGTTTGTTTACTAAGGCTAGTCGATCAGCTGTTTGCCATCTGGCTCTCTCAAGTGATCCACATTGCATTCTCTGCTGCAGTTTGTTTAAACTCCGGCAAATAAGACAAATTTTAGTATCCATCAGAGGACACACTAACAAAAAGCATTGAAAAAAATGCAAAAAGATGAAATCAATTGCGAAAAATAATAAAATTTATCATGGTTTAATAATATTTTGATGTTTCGAAATTATTAGAACAATTATTGTTTGTGAGTTACGTTGATTTTAGCACCGAAAATATTTTATTTGCTTGTGCGTGACTTTGTGTGCCTTTTCTCTTTCTTTGTTGCGGATTTTCTTGTTGGTTTCATATATGATGTTGGTTTTAATTGTTTTTGTTTTCACGCGTAGCAAATAAATTATGTTAAATCTTGCCGCGATTCAAGTTGGCTGTATCGTTCGCGGCTATCAAGCTTGGCGAAAATGTGCCCTAGACGTTGATCATCAGTGACTGCAACTGCGGATTGGCTCACGACATGAACAAATCGCTCGGTGTTTTGAGAGTGACACAAAAATTCTGTAAATGTAACACGATATGAGTGAATCAAAACATTGTTTGATTTAATTATAAACGTTTACCTGGAATATTAATTATTTCGTCAGACAACTTGAATTCGTTAAGCTTGTCTTGCAAGAAAAACTGTACAATTGGCGGTTCAGCAATTGGGAAATGATCCCAGTCAATCATGTTTGTGTATGAATCACTGTCAAATTTTATAAGTCCTTCTTGTGGGATGTTAAACTTGCGTAGCGTTGCGGGTGGTTCAAGACGTGCATTTAAAATTTTTTCAAATGCTTCACAACGTACACATTGATCAGGATCTGTTATCATGGACAACATTATATTTTCCGGATGGAAAAAATACGCATTATTTGCAATTGTTGGACGAATGGCCAATTGAACGTCCATCGGTAACTGACGGATCCAAGTAATGTATTGAAATACATGCCGACTTCCGTGAATAGCAAGAGGCTGGCTCTTGACAAGAAACCAGAGTGGAGCATACACTTTAACTATAAACTCTACCAAAATTTGTACATTTGGAGAGGGATGCCTCTTAGTAACATAGAGGCGCAAGATTCTACCAGCGGTTGTTAACCAACGTGCTGAACTAACTGGACCGGGCTTTTCTCTTGCTAATCGTTCATCGCAAACACCGTTGTTGACAGCAACAACCATTCGATATAAATATTTTTGATCATCGCGTATATGCCAGGAATCAATATTTTTAGGCATACAGCCCATAGCAATTGGCACAAAACCTTGCACGACCTTAGACAAATATAGGAAAAATATAAAGTATTTCATCAGATTGCACTTAACGAAAAACTTACTGGATATCTTTCACAATTCAAAATTTCTATTCCGAATTCGCCAGGCCAGATTCCAGGTCCCTTTTGTTTTCCAAAAAACTTTTTTACCAATGCATTTAACGGCAATTCGTTAAAATGAAACAGGCACACAAACCACTGCAATGGCCTTTGAAGGTATCGTTCCATAAATGATATAACACCATTTTTATGGCCAGTATTAATCACTGTCCCATCGCAACTGATCGCCACCAAATGATCCAGAAGGTAGTTTTCTTTTACCAAAAAATCAACTATGGCCTTTTGAATTTCCTCGCCAGTGCCCACAGTTGGTGTTGTGTAGCCGATAAATTTGGATCCTGGCTCCTTAAGTATAGTCACGTGCTCCTCGGTAACTCTCACTAATCTTATTTTGTTTAAAACCTCCTTCTTCTTTAAAGTTAGTTCTTTTTTGCCATCGAAAGAAATGCATTTTAATAAATTTTGGCATTGTGATGCTGCTCTAGCTTCTGCTCTGAATTTAGCTCTTTCCCGTTGAATTTTATTTTTGTCGATAATAAGATTGTCCAGATATTGTATCATTTTCTCGGCAACACCTTCTGACAAATTTTTTTTTGACTTGGTGGCCAGCGAAATTTTTAAATCTTTAATCAACATTGTAGCATGCAGGGATCCGAAACGGTTTGAAGTATCACTTCGGTCTAATGCAGCAGAGAAATTTGAAAGCCGAATGTCTGCTACTTTCAATTCTGATTCTATTTGGGGAAGAATTTCTCGTTGACTTTCTTGAAATTCCTCTTCGTCACTTGATCCAGGATTATACCGAGCGGTAGTCGTGGATCGTTCAGAAACACCAGAAAAAACATTTGATTGCAGCTCGCAGCTCTCAATATCACCAGCTATTTCTACATCGCCAACATTTTCGAACTGATCCTCGAATGACAGTAACCTTGGTCCACATTGGTCGATGAAAAATTTCATTGCACTGATCGGAATTCTTTGAGTAGCAGGGCATTTACAGGTTTGGTTTACAACGTCGCATTTGCATTTCGAAAGCAAAAATATTTTGTTCCATTCACTTGCTTCAAATCTATCCGGATGTCTTATAAAATCGTCATACTTTTTTAAAAGATTTGTAATTTTTTTTCGTATTGCTGTTTTCCCAATTATTGGAATATTTGCACGATTCCACAACTGACAGAGTGTTTTAATAGTGCCTGCAATATAACATGAAAGTTTAAGATGTTTGGCGACACTTTCGGTTCCTTCATGCTTAAGAAACATCATGTACTCAATAACATCGCGATTAGAAGGCAGATTTGATAAATTTAAGTCACATTTAACGAAAGGCATGTTTTCAAAGTTAATTCGGAAGTTCCACAAAACAATTAAGTCACTACACTTCGATTAATTTTTACCGACAGATCCAACTTGGAAATAATAACATATATTAAGCTTTTTTTTCAATGCTTTTTGTTAGTGTGTCCTCTGATGGATACTAAAATTTGTCTTATTTGCCGGAGTTTAAACAAACTGCAGCAGAGAATGCAATGTGGATCACTTGAGAGAGCCAGATGGCAAACAGCTGATCGACTAGCCTTAGTAAACAAACATCACAAAGCACGGCCTCGAATTTGTCAAAAATTAAGCTCTTGCAATGATATTTGGATAAAAGTTGTTTGAATGATGTAGAGCATATTAAAACTGAAAATATTTTGTCGCTTGTGCGTGAGTTTGTATGCCTTTTCCCTTAGTTGTTGCTTGCTTGTTTATTTTTATGCAAAAATATGTTTGTGGCTCAACGACTGGAGCGATTTTGATGAGATTTAATGTAAAGATTTTCCTGATCCAGCAAAAGAAGATATGATATCAGAAGTTTCAAACACAGTTGCTAGAGAAGTTTCAAAAATTTGTATAAAAGTAGCTTAATGTAATAAAATTGATTTGGCTCAATAACGCCTGAAAAAACAGACCGACTGTGAACAAATTTATTATGAAAAACGAAGATTAACGAACAAAGCCGAATATAAACGAAGTAATTCTAAAGGCAAATAGAGCCGAACCGAAGACTAACGACCAAAAACAAATATGAGCTTCATCAAAAATTTGATGCGCTGTAACTTTTTTCCCTATGAGTGAAATTAAAAAGTTTCTTCGGAAAAGTTTAGCGTTTTTTTCTAAAGTTTTATCTTCTTAAAAAAAAAATCAAAAATTATATTCATCCTAGGGAAATAAAACGAAAAACTTGATTATCTAGTATAAGATGGCATCGGAGGTAAATTACTTATAAGAAAGATTTAAAGCTCTAGCTAAGATCTATTCAACGATATACTTTTTTTTGCGATCGGTTGTAAACTGGTAAAGTTATGGACGTTTTACCAAAATGACCATTTGGGGAAAACTTCGGGACCACTAAAAAAAAAATTTTTGAAGCCATTAAATTTGTCTCAAAATAAACTTTCATTTTAGGTGGTGACCCCGCAAACTTTTTTTTTTCCCCATATGGGTCGACCCGCCTTAATGTACATCTACATGATAAATTATCTGTGCTATTACTATACAAAAAATGAAAAGGACAAACACATCAATTTTGTATTGTTGCAGGAAAGAGATAAATTCCATTACTTAATTTAATTCCAATAATTAAAGACATATCAAGGTAAAAATAATGCTCATATCTATATTTTTTATACATATATCATATAATATAAACAGCATTTTACTAATTTGAGTTTTACATATATTGTTGTTTTATTTACAGACTTTTACGTAGTCAGTTAACAAGGCAAAATAATGAAATGTTTCTATGTAATGTGTGCCTGCAGTTTTTCAATACAAGTGATAAATTACAACGTCATCGGTAGGATTGCAGTAATATTGTAACTAGAGTGCAGGATGCAGAAAATAGTAAGGTCTATTTCCAACAATTTAAAAATAAGTTAGATGTTCCTTTGTAGTTTCTGCTATATAATTCCAGAGAACACTCAAAATTCAGACTCTATAAAAACAGTTCAGAGCCATATTCCATGTGCATATAGTTATTATATTTAGTGTAGTTTAAATAATTCTTTAGATAAATTTAGAATATATATAGGTGAAGATGCACCTAATCATTTTTTTCAAAACTTTAGTTAGTAGCACCATAATAATTTAGTACTAATGAATTTCCTCACACCTGCCCTATTTGCGAAAAGACTTTGGGAGTTGTAAGAGTAGCAGATCATTGCCATTTAACGGGAAAATATCGAGGTCTGGCACACAATTATTGTAATTAAAATTTTAAAATTGCAAAGTTTATACTCATATTTTTTCACAATCTTTCTTCATATGATTGTCAATTATCTATTAAGTGTATCTTAAAACAGATATTTCACTTCTTACTGATATTTTTGAAAATTTTAGAAAAGTCTGTAAATCAATTTACTACCTAGATCCTTGCCAATATTATACTGCACCTGGTCTTTCCTGGGAAGCTATGTTGAAATATACAAAAAAGAATTTGATCTATTAGCAGACATTGATATGATTAAATACATTCAAAAGGGTATAAGAGGAGGTATAGTACAATGCTCAACCCGAATCACCCTGAGTAAATTTTTTTTAATTTTCAGAACGACCTGTTAACGCAAACATAAAATGGTTTAAACTAAAATAAGCACATTTTAAGTGTTTGTGTTTGCGTTGCCATATGGCAATGACAGGGTGTTTCGGGTTAAGACCACAAGCCATAGCTAATAATAAATACATGAGCGATTTCAATAATAAGAAGCCAACGAACTATCTTATGTACTTAGATGCTTATAATTTATATGGTTGGGCTATGTCTCAATTTTTACCTGAAGGAAAGTTTGAATGGGTAGAAGATATAAATGCATTTAATTTAGATGATCAAACCAATAACTCTGGCATACATTGGCGTGGGAAGCGGGGGGAAAGGGGGGCAGTTGCCCCCACTTTTTTAACCAGATAAACAATTTAAAAAGAAAACTTCAAAAGTTATTCAAAATGTCAGTTTTTTTTACAACGATAATATTTTTGTATTAGATATTTTCCTCTTCTTTCTCTCTTCTTCATAAGCATGTTTGCGGATAACCATTTTCTTTCTCTGTGTTTGCAAAAAGATAGAGCAAAATGTAGAGTTTCTACTGCAAACCCACCACTTCAGTTTAAAAGCACCCTTAAGTATGTAGCTTAATACTGTAATATTGTAATCGAAGCCTTCAACGGAAAAGTGCCTTCTGAACAAAATCTAAACACAAAACTAGATCTTTATGCAGATGACTTTGATGTGAGCGACCTCCACGCGCAACTTAAATTGCTGAAGCAATTGCCTGGCCAAACACCTTAAAATTGTAGTGGCATTGTATCCCAATTTGCAAAAAATTCGGATACTGTAAAAAACTATTAAATGAAGTTGAAAAAGTTATTGCTTTGCTTTTGACTGTGCCTGCATCAGTAGCTTCATCTGAGCGTTTTTTAGTGCACTGAGACGACTTAAAACGTATCTTCGAGCAACTATGACACAGAAACGACTCACTCATGCGGCGGCTCACTTATACACATTCACAAAGATAAAACCGAAGAATTGAATAAGATGGAGGTGGTGAAAGAGTTTGTTTCTCGCAAGGACAGAAAGAAACATTTTGGAATAATTTAAATTGATAAACTTTTAACTTTTTGTACCTTATTGCATTTAAACCATGTAAAGATATACCTAGTCTTGCTTTATAAAAGCAACCATTATTTCTTATATTTTCATATTACCATATGAAAGATCCTTTAAAGAATGATCTCTAATATTGAAATTGGAAGAACTTTTAAAAATAATGAAATATTAATATTTTTTATATATTTTCATATTTTTTTATTTTAAACTAAAATAAAAAATTTGTGTATTCACATTCATGTTTCTTTGAAGAAATTTTGGTGAACTTTTTTTGCACCACCATTTGTATTGCCCCCCATTTGTACTGCCCCCCTAGATGAAATTCGCCTCCGACGCGCTTGCTGGCATAGGATATATTTTGGAAGTTGATTTAGAGATACCTTCTGAAATTCATGATTTACCTTTTTGTTCCGAAAACAAAAAAGTCCCACCGGCAAACATCAGAAGCTTATATTTGATTTATCGCCCATTCCAAGCATAACGCAAAACGGGTCCGTTTCATGGCTTTCGATTTGATTTATTTTTGGGCTGTAGGCTCCTATGAAAATTCTAAGAACATTATTTCATTTATTTTTTTTAATCGCCATTCGTTAAAAAGTTATTGACCTTTCAATTCTGCTAATTGTCCGAAAACGCCAGAATTGGAAAATTTTTAATTAATTGTATCTACGTCAGATGTAATCCAATTTTTATAAATGAGGTACCGTTAGAAAGGTATTAGAAAGTAGCTTCTGGTAAAAATATATAATTATCAAATTTTGGATGTTAGGGTTGCCAACATATTTAAAAAAAATTTATTTGCTAATTTCTCACAAAACGCGTAATTTTTTTCGATTTTTTATTTTTTTAATTTCAAGAAGAATGTTGCCTTTAAGTCAAACACAATTTTATGATGGAGCTTTTATATGTTTTTTCGCAATTTAAATTTTTGTTCACATACCTTATCATTTTGAGGCAATTTATCGCCTATAAATTTCATAACGGTAAAGATATTTGCAAAATTGAATCTGCAAAATGGTTTGTCTTATAAGGACCAACATTTTATCCATAAGTTTCGATGACCTTACACTTGACTTTGGTAGAGAAAACTGATAAATACCGAAAAAAAAAATATTTTTAATTTGTTTTACTGTTACTTGTAAAAGGTGAACAAAATTTTGTTTCAAGATTGCAATATTAAAGATTGTTAAATTCTAACTGATTTTGTTCCAATAAGTTTTAAAATCGGTCTCAAAACAAAAAAGTTATGATGGTTTGATCAGCTGATATATTAAAAAATCCTCTGAAGCTGAATATCGTTGAGTTTTATTCTCCCTATTATTGATGGGAATAAAACTGAGTAACTTTTGTGTGCCGGTTATAGCTTGCACATTTTTAAATTTTGACATCAACTCAGCTTCAACATTTTCAAAAGACTCTTTTGAGCAAAACCGATAACTTTTTGTTGACTCCTTTGTTATAGCCCATTCGTAAAGCTCTCTCGCGTTTGTTAATTAGTTTTGTTAATTAATACTGCGATGCAGCTTCATCGGAAAAAAACTAATTCTTTTTATGTGGTTAAATCGAGCTCGTAAGACCAGTAGCAATTCTTTTTGAAATTGAAACATCGCACTGAAGTTGTGGATCAAACTTTCGGCTGTTATGACAACGCTAAGATTTCCAACATCATTGCTGTTGTCCTTGAAATAAATGGAGAACGGATGGTTAGTTCATTGATCATGGGACCAATATTGACTGTACAGCATTCTATTAAAAATATAAAAAAAAAGTTTTACAAAAAATATTTTTCTACTGCAGATCAAGTATTTAAGGAATTGTAGTGTTACCGTATAGGTACCATGTAGGTAAAACCTGAATGACAAAAATGTAATTTTCTGAAAAAGCACATATTACAACAAATTCTCTTGTTTTCAATGCTTCCTTCTGCATTTTTAAATAATCCGCTTGTTTTTTAGCGATGAAATCGTGTGGTTTCAACTTGTTTGCTGAATTCTGATATAAAAACATCTGCTGACTTCTTCATATTTTCCAAATTGGTTTTTTAAATGAAATGCCATGAAAGCCAGTCTCCAAAGACCATTTGAAAACTAATTAACAAACGCGAGAGAGCATAACGAATGGGCTATAACAAAGCTAATTTTGCAAATATCTTTACCGTTATGAAATTTATAGGCGATAAATTGCTTCAGAATGATAAGGTATGTGAACCAAAGTTGAAATTGCGAAAAACATATAAAAGCTCCATCATAAAATTGTGTTTGACTTAAAGGCAACATTCTTCTTGAAATTTAAAAAATAAAAAATCGACAAAAAATTACGCGTTTTTAGCAAATAAAATTTTTTAAAATATGTTGGCAACCCTAACATCCAAAATTTTAAAATTATGTATTTTTACCAGAAGTTACTTTCTAATACCTTTCTAACGGTACCTCATTGGATTAAAACTGAAGTAGATACAATTAATTAAGAATTTTCCAATTCTGGCGTTTTCGGACGATTAGCGGACTGAAAGGTGAACTTATGTTCTTAGAATTTTAATAGGAACCTATAGCCGAAAAAGAAGACAAATCGAAAGCCATGAGGTCAATTTATGAAAAAAGTGTTGCGTTATGCGTTGAATGGGCGTTATCTAATAAAAATTTTTCGAAAAAATAATACGCCTTGCCGATGGTTTTAAAACCTGGCCTCTTCCTGCAAGGATGAAAAAGGGAATCTAGTGACAGATGTCCAGAGTACACTGACGTTATGGAGGGAACACTTCTCTAAGCTTATAAATGGCGACGCTGACAACAATCCCGCCAATAGAGATGATATTCCGGAAACCTCAATTTCGGATGACAGCGTCAAGGTTCCGTTGCCCGACTATGGTGAAGTTCTGACAGCTATAGCTTGGCTTAGAAAAAACAAAACCGCGGGAGCTGATGGAACGGATTACCTGCTGAGCTGTTTAAGAACGGAGGCGAAGCTCTACTTAAATGCATTCACGAGCTTCTATGCAGAATATGGTCGGAAGAATGCATTCCGAATGATTGGAATCTCAGTGTGTTCTGCCCAATCCACAAGAAAGGCGATCCCACTATCTGTGCCAATTACCGTGGGATAAGCCTTCTTAATATCGCATATAAGGTCCTGTTGAGCGTTTTATGTGAAAGATTGAAGCCCGTTGTATACTTACTGATCGGACCTTATCAGTGTGGCTTCAGACCTGGAAAGTCCACCATCGACCAGATTTTCACGCTACGACAAATCTTGGAGAAGACTCAAGAAAAACAAGTCGACACCCACCATCTTTTTGTCGACTACAAAGCCGCCTTCGACAGCCCAATAAGGAAGCACCTGTACTCCACCATGTCTGAATTTGGTATTCCTGCAAAACTAATACGACTTTGCAGGATGACACTGAGCAACACCAGCAGCGCAGTTAAAATCGGGAAGGACCTCTCCCCACCATTTATTACCAAACGAGGTTTCAGACAAGGGGATTCCTTATCGTGCGACTTTTTCAACCTAATGATGGAAAATATCATCTGAGCTGCTGATCTGAGACGTAGTGGCACAATATTCTATAAGAGTGTTATGCTGCTTGCGTATGCTGATGACAACGATATCATTGGCCATATAAGCGCGAAGTCAGTGCAGCATTTTCCAGATTAGAAAGAGAGTCAAGTCGAATGGGTCTGGCAGTGAATGCAGATAAGACGAAATACTTAGTGTCAACAAACAAACAGTCCCGGCGTCTTGGAACCCAAGTTACCGTTGACAATACTTCCTTCGAGGTTGTGAAGAACTTCGTTTATCTGGGATCTAGCATTAACTCAACCAACGACATCAGCATTGAGATCAAACGAAGAATAACTCTTGCCAACAGGTGTTACTTTGGGCTCAGTAGGCAATTGAGAAGCAGAGCCCCCTCTCGACGAACGAAAATCACGCTCTATAAATCGCTCATCATGCCCATCCTACTTTATGCATCACAAACCTGGACGCTGAGCAGTTTAGATGAAAAGACTTTAGGAGCATTCGAGAGACAGATTATTCGTAAGATCTACGGACCAATCTGCGTCAATGGCGAGTACCGAATACAGTGGAATTATGAATGATGAGCGTATGAGCTGTACGCTGACATCCACATAGTCAAGCGCATTAAAATCGAGCGGCTTCGCTGGCTTGGTCATGTTCAGCGCATGAAAGACGATGCTCCAGTGAAGAAAACATTCGAATTGGTACCCAGCGGCGGTCAACGCAGAAGAGAACGACCGCATCTTCGTTGGAAAGACCAAGTAAAGGACAACCTGACGAAGCTTGGAATTTCCAACTGGCGCCAGCAAGCGAAAGACAGAAATGGCTGGCGCAAATTCTTAGATGAGGCCAAGACCCACATACGGTTGTAGCACCAACTAAGTAAGTAAGTAAGTAAGTAATAAATCAATTTATATTATACAATGTGTGAATTTAAAATACTGTTTAAGACAGCGACTTAAGCTCAAAGAGATTCACAGAATTTTAAATTCTAGACAATCTCCATGGTTAAAAAATGTATTGATTTAAATAATTCTCATAGAACCCAAGCTAAAAAATAGTTTGAAAATAATTTTTTTAAGTTATTAAATAATGCAGTATTTGGAAAAACAATGGGGAATATAGACAAGAGAAAAGTCAAAAAATTGTTTGTGAGTGGGAAAGTGTAGGGGGAAAATGGAAGCTAGAATTTTAATGGCTAAACCGAATTTTCATAGCACTACAAGTTACTGTTACTGAAAATATGGTTGCAATTCAACTTAACAGCATGCATACCACCATACAAACCAATTTATATAGGTTTTTCATGTCTGGAATTATCAAAATGGAAAATGTATGACTTTCATTATGATTACATGTTACCAAAATTCAACATGTTACCAATTCACAACTTAGTTTGTGTTATATGGATACAGATTCATTCATTTATTCAATCAAAACTGATGATTTTCATCAGGGTATAATGAATGACATTGAAACAAAATTTGATACATCCGATTAAAAACTAAATAATCCTTACGGTATTGAACGAAAAAATAAAAAGATTTTAGGCTTAATAAAAGACGAAAATAATGGAAAGATAACGAAGGAGTTCATTAGTGTAAGATAAAAAATGTGCTCTATTCGTGTCGCAGTCGACAATGAAATAAAAAAAAAAGCAAAAGGAGTAAAATATCTGCATTAGTTAACCTCAGCATTAATGATTACAGAAAATGCTTATTAGCCAAAAAAATATTTTTTGATAAAAATGTATACATTTAGGTCTAAAATACGTCAATAATATACACAGGAAATTCATAAAATAGTATTAAGTTATTTAGATGATAAGCGATGTATATTACCAAATGGTATTGACACTCTAGTATGGGGACTCTATGAACTAATTAATATAATGAACTTGTACAATTTTTTAAAAGAATATATAGAATAAAAAAGTTTTGCTGAAATTAAATTTTGTGATCTTTATTTTTTCAATGCATTATTTAAAACTGCAATTTCTACATTTCTACAATTATTACATACATTATAATAAAAATGCATAATTTTTCTAGCTGCTGCTTCTCTATATTATTTTCCATAAACACAGTTACAAGTGTCTGGTCCACTTGCAGTTTCAGCATTAAACTATTCAAATACTGGAGATGTGTTTGTATGTTTATAAGTTTTTTTATGCTCGTCCGAATATCCGAAGAATATCCGAAAGTTTAGTTATGAAATTATAAATTTCCTTTATTATCATATTTACTTTGATGCGTTACTGTATTGTCAGAAGGAAGGTTTGTAAATAAGTTTATTATTCATTTTAAGGTTATTTATATATTTTGTCAATAGATTAAATACAGAACACCTTTCATTTTGTATTTCTTTCACTTTTGAAAAAATTAACGTTAACCAATCAACACTTATTCTTGTTTTGCTTTATTTTTCTAGTTTTTTTCTTCCTTTAAATCCTTTGTCTATTTATTATCATTCTTCTTCTTCTTGCACTTATCCTCCAAGTGTTCATTACTGCCGCAATAGTTGCAATAAAGTAACCTCTGATATCCTTTCAGCCTATTCATTTTATTTTATTTTTTATTAAACCGAAAAAATTTTCTATTCAATTCAATGTTCAGTTTATTTGTGAGATTTTTTAGGTTGACAATTTGTTTTTATAATATTTTAAGCATTAAAATCCAAGTTCATAAATTATATACATAAAAATAACTTTTATTTTAGCAACTTATTTGTCTCTCTCCAGCTATTGTGAGATTTATCAATTCCCAACCATTTTACAAACTGTTTCTTACCTCGTTGTTTTAATATTTTTTCAACAAGGTAAGCATTGTTATGTTTTATTTTCTGCAATTCAAATTCATAAAACGATCCTTTAATAATGTTTTCTTAATAATCTACATGAATTTACGTTATGGGATTAGAAAATTTTACGCTATGAATCACAAATATTTCGCTTGTCCAATTAGGTTTATATCCTTAGAAAAATATTCCTGTATAATGGTCTCGAACTTAAAATTTATTTTTTGGAAACATTTTAGGAAAGTTATAAACTGTTTTGAATAGTAAGTTTTCATTTCTTTTGCGTACTTCATTCGGTTTCATTTGAATTCTTCTATGTCATGTACTGTTATATTCTGCAACCAACTTTTTTAAATTATGTATACATTTAAAATTTCCTTGCATACTAAACAATTTCTACATTTTGTTTTTAAATGTTCTATTAAACCTTTCACATATTGATGCTTTTAATAACACAAACTTCTTATTGAAAAACTCCTTACATTGTCAGGTGTCTTACAAACATTTTCTAAAATTTCACTCATAAATAATAAATAACCTGGCCATTTCAGCCCTTGGAAGGACTTTGACCTAGCTTCTATTGATCAATTGTGTTGTGCGTGTTATTAAATGTTTGATTACAACTGACCGAGAACTAGACCTACGTGTTTTATGTCGACTCCGAACGGCTTATGTTCTCAAGAAGCTTTACATGGCAATTGTTACTCTCTGAGGTTTGCCATTGTCAGCAGAGAGGTGACGACCGAACAGAAAAATTAATTCAATTGGAAAATTTTCTGTCTGAGCTCGAATTGAACCCGGTCTTACCCACTGTCTTACCCACTGAGCCAACTCGAACACCATGTTTTCCATACGATCGCGTTTCCCTGCTGAATTTCTCCACAGTTAATCAAACCCACCTTACCCACTATATCCTATTTTCTATTTTCAGACCCAATGATCTTTACAGATGGTAAGAATTTCCAACACTTGGTGAACAGCAGTGATGTTAAAACTGAAACACAAGACCCGGTTACTTTTGTTATTATTCTTACTATTACTAGTATTAGTATTTTTTTACCACCATTATTTGTCGCTTATTTGCCAATCTTTTTAAAGAATCATTTTGTTCAGATTCTTTTAATCCTGATTTAGCATATTTTGATTATATGAACAACGCATCCAGAGTTTCTTTGGGGCATATATCTTTTACCTCAGAGGATATTTTTAAGTATATTGAATCAATCGATGAGGATTTTAGCGCTGGACCAGATGGAATTCCTGCCGCAGTGTTAAAACAATGCGGCTCCATTTTATGTCAGCCACTTTCGTTACTTTTTAATAAATCAATTAATGAAAGTAATTTTCCTCTTTTTTGGAAAAAATCTTATATCAGTCCTATTTACAAAAAAGGTTGCAGGAATGACATCACTAATTATAGGCCTATCGCTAAATTGTCTTCGATTCCTAAACTTTTTGAGCGAATAGTGTACGATCGAGTGAAAATTCACTGTGGGCAAGTCATGACAACTCGTCAGCATGGTTTTGTTACTGGCAGATCCACTGTGTCTCCTTGATTTCACTACATTCTGCTTAAAATCTATTAATTCTGGTAGCCAAGTCGATTGTATTTACACTGACTTTAGCAAAGCATTTGATAAATTACCACATAATCTAATTTTATTTAAACTTAAATTAATGGGATTTCCACAATATTTTGTAAACTGGATCAAATCGTATTTGATGGAGCGATCTTATCAAATACGGTTCCGAGGCGTGTTGTCTTCTGAATTTGTTGCAGAATCGGGTGTTCCTCAAGGAAGCCACCTGGGTCCACTTCTGTTTATTTTGGCAATTAATGATGTTACCCACGTCATCAAACACTCTCATTTGCCTATTTATGCAGATAAT
>CAWUBZ010000047.1:0-10000 GCA_963920525.1 Dichetophora obliterata | reverse complement strand
TTATTATTATTATTATTATTATTATTATTATTATTATTATTATTATTATTATTATTATTATTATTATTATTATTATTATTATTATTATTATTATTATTATTATTATTATTATTATTATTATTATTATTATTATTATTATTATTATTATTATTATTATTATTATTATTATTATTATTATTATTATTATTATTATTATTATTATTATTATTATTATTATTATTATTATTATTATTATTATTATTATTATTATTATTATTATTATTATTATTATTATTATTATTATTATTATTATTATTATTATTATTATTATTATTATTATTATTATTATTATTATTATTATTATTATTATTATTATTATTATTATTATTATTATTATTATTATTATTATTATTATTATTATTATTATTATTATTATTATTATTATTATTATTATTATTATTATTATTATTATTATTATTATTATTATTATTATTATTATTATTATTATTATTATTATTATTATTATTATTATTATTATTATTATTATTATTATTATTATTATTATTATTATTATTATTATTATTATTATTATTATTATTATTATTATTATTATTATTATTATTATTATTATTATTATTATTATTATTATTATTATTATTATTATTATTATTATTATTATTATTATTATTATTATTATTATTATTATTATTATTATTATTATTATTATTATTATTATTATTATTATTATTATTATTATTATTATTATTATTATTATTATTATTATTATTATTATTATTATTATTATTATTATTATTATTATTATTATTATTATTATTATTATTATTATTATTATTATTATTATTATTATTATTATTATTATTATTATTATTATTATTATTATTATTATTATTATTATTATTATTATTATTATTATTATTATTATTATTATTATTATTATTATTATTATTATTATTATTATTATTATTATTATTATTATTATTATTATTATTATTATTATTATTATTATTATTATTATTATTATTATTATTATTATTATTATTATTATTATTATTATTATTATTATTATTATTATTATTATTATTATTATTATTATTATTATTATTATTATTATTATTATTATTATTATTATTATTATTATTATTATTATTATTATTATTATTATTATTATTATTATTATTATTATTATTATTATTATTATTATTATTATTATTATTATTATTATTATTATTATTATTATTATTATTATTATTATTATTATTATTATTATTATTATTATTATTATTATTATTATTATTATTATTATTATTATTATTATTATTATTATTATTATTATTATTATTATTATTATTATTATTATTATTATTATTATTATTATTATTATTATTATTATTATTATTATTATTATTATTATTATTATTATTATTATTATTATTATTATTATTATTATTATTATTATTATTATTATTATTATTATTATTATTATTATTATTATTATTATTATTATTATTATTATTATTATTATTATTATTATTATTATTATTATTATTATTATTATTATTATTATTATTATTATTATTATTATTATTATTATTATTATTATTATTATTATTATTATTATTATTATTATTATTATTATTATTATTATTATTATTATTATTATTATTATTATTATTATTATTATTATTATTATTATTATTATTATTATTATTATTATTATTATTATTATTATTATTATTATTATTATTATTATTATTATTATTATTATTATTATTATTATTATTATTATTATTATTATTATTATTATTATTATTATTATTATTATTATTATTATTATTATTATTATTATTATTATTATTATTATTATTATTATTATTATTATTATTATTATTATTATTATTATTATTATTATTATTATTATTATTATTATTATTATTATTATTATTATTATTATTATTATTATTATTATTATTATTATTATTATTATTATTATTATTATTATTATTATTATTATTATTATTATTATTATTATTATTATTATTATTATTATTATTATTATTATTATTATTATTATTATTATTATTATTATTATTATTATTATTATTATTATTATTATTATTATTATTATTATTATTATTATTATTATTATTATTATTATTATTATTATTATTATTATTATTATTATTATTATTATTATTATTATTATTATTATTATTATTATTATTATTATTATTATTATTATTATTATTATTATTATTATTATTATTATTATTATTATTATTATTATTATTATTATTATTATTATTATTATTATTATTATTATTATTATTATTATTATTATTATTATTATTATTATTATTATTATTATTATTATTATTATTATTATTATTATTATTATTATTATTATTATTATTATTATTATTATTATTATTATTATTATTATTATTATTATTATTATTATTATTATTATTATTATTATTATTATTATTATTATTATTATTATTATTATTATTATTATTATTATTATTATTATTATTATTATTATTATTATTATTATTATTATTATTATTATTATTATTATTATTATTATTATTATTATTATTATTATTATTATTATTATTATTATTATTATTATTATTATTATTATTATTATTATTATTATTATTATTATTATTATTATTATTATTATTATTATTATTATTATTATTATTATTATTATTATTATTATTATTATTATTATTATTATTATTATTATTATTATTATTATTATTATTATTATTATTATTATTATTATTATTATTATTATTATTATTATTATTATTATTATTATTATTATTATTATTATTATTATTATTATTATTATTATTATTATTATTATTATTATTATTATTATTATTATTATTATTATTATTATTATTATTATTATTATTATTATTATTATTATTATTATTATTATTATTATTATTATTATTATTATTATTATTATTATTATTATTATTATTATTATTATTATTATTATTATTATTATTATTATTATTATTATTATTATTATTATTATTATTATTATTATTATTATTATTATTATTATTATTATTATTATTATTATTATTATTATTATTATTATTATTATTATTATTATTATTATTATTATTATTATTATTATTATTATTATTATTATTATTATTATTATTATTATTATTATTATTATTATTATTATTATTATTATTATTATTATTATTATTATTATTATTATTATTATTATTATTATTATTATTATTATTATTATTATTATTATTATTATTATTATTATTATTATTATTATTATTATTATTATTATTATTATTATTATTATTATTATTATTATTATTATTATTATTATTATTATTATTATTATTATTATTATTATTATTATTATTATTATTATTATTATTATTATTATTATTATTATTATTATTATTATTATTATTATTATTATTATTATTATTATTATTATTATTATTATTATTATTATTATTATTATTATTATTATTATTATTATTATTATTATTATTATTATTATTATTATTATTATTATTATTATTATTATTATTATTATTATTATTATTATTATTATTATTATTATTATTATTATTATTATTATTATTATTATTATTATTATTATTATTATTATTATTATTATTATTATTATTATTATTATTATTATTATTATTATTATTATTATTATTATTATTATTATTATTATTATTATTATTATTATTATTATTATTATTATTATTATTATTATTATTATTATTATTATTATTATTATTATTATTATTATTATTATTATTATTATTATTATTATTATTATTATTATTATTATTATTATTATTATTATTATTATTATTATTATTATTATTATTATTATTATTATTATTATTATTATTATTATTATTATTATTATTATTATTATTATTATTATTATTATTATTATTATTATTATTATTATTATTATTATTATTATTATTATTATTATTATTATTATTATTATTATTATTATTATTATTATTATTATTATTATTATTATTATTATTATTATTATTATTATTATTATTATTATTATTATTATTATTATTATTATTATTATTATTATTATTATTATTATTATTATTATTATTATTATTATTATTATTATTATTATTATTATTATTATTATTATTATTATTATTATTATTATTATTATTATTATTATTATTATTATTATTATTATTATTATTATTATTATTATTATTATTATTATTATTATTATTATTATTATTATTATTATTATTATTATTATTATTATTATTATTATTATTATTATTATTATTATTATTATTATTATTATTATTATTATTATTATTATTATTATTATTATTATTATTATTATTATTATTATTATTATTATTATTATTATTATTATTATTATTATTATTATTATTATTATTATTATTATTATTATTATTATTATTATTATTATTATTATTATTATTATTATTATTATTATTATTATTATTATTATTATTATTATTATTATTATTATTATTATTATTATTATTATTATTATTATTATTATTATTATTATTATTATTATTATTATTATTATTATTATTATTATTATTATTATTATTATTATTATTATTATTATTATTATTATTATTATTATTATTATTATTATTATTATTATTATTATTATTATTATTATTATTATTATTATTATTATTATTATTATTATTATTATTATTATTATTATTATTATTATTATTATTATTATTATTATTATTATTATTATTATTATTATTATTATTATTATTATTATTATTATTATTATTATTATTATTATTATTATTATTATTATTATTATTATTATTATTATTATTATTATTATTATTATTATTATTATTATTATTATTATTATTATTATTATTATTATTATTATTATTATTATTATTATTATTATTATTATTATTATTATTATTATTATTATTATTATTATTATTATTATTATTATTATTATTATTATTATTATTATTATTATTATTATTATTATTATTATTATTATTATTATTATTATTATTATTATTATTATTATTATTATTATTATTATTATTATTATTATTATTATTATTATTATTATTATTATTATTATTATTATTATTATTATTATTATTATTATTATTATTATTATTATTATTATTATTATTATTATTATTATTATTATTATTATTATTATTATTATTATTATTATTATTATTATTATTATTATTATTATTATTATTATTATTATTATTATTATTATTATTATTATTATTATTATTATTATTATTATTATTATTATTATTATTATTATTATTATTATTATTATTATTATTATTATTATTATTATTATTATTATTATTATTATTATTATTATTATTATTATTATTATTATTATTATTATTATTATTATTATTATTATTATTATTATTATTATTATTATTATTATTATTATTATTATTATTATTATTATTATTATTATTATTATTATTATTATTATTATTATTATTATTATTATTATTATTATTATTATTATTATTATTATTATTATTATTATTATTATTATTATTATTATTATTATTATTATTATTATTATTATTATTATTATTATTATTATTATTATTATTATTATTATTATTATTATTATTATTATTATTATTATTATTATTATTATTATTATTATTATTATTATTATTATTATTATTATTATTATTATTATTATTATTATTATTATTATTATTATTATTATTATTATTATTATTATTATTATTATTATTATTATTATTATTATTATTATTATTATTATTATTATTATTATTATTATTATTATTATTATTATTATTATTATTATTATTATTATTATTATTATTATTATTATTATTATTATTATTATTATTATTATTATTATTATTATTATTATTATTATTATTATTATTATTATTATTATTATTATTATTATTATTATTATTATTATTATTATTATTATTATTATTATTATTATTATTATTATTATTATTATTATTATTATTATTATTATTATTATTATTATTATTATTATTATTATTATTATTATTATTATTATTATTATTATTATTATTATTATTATTATTATTATTATTATTATTATTATTATTATTATTATTATTATTATTATTATTATTATTATTATTATTATTATTATTATTATTATTATTATTATTATTATTATTATTATTATTATTATTATTATTATTATTATTATTATTATTATTATTATTATTATTATTATTATTATTATTATTATTATTATTATTATTATTATTATTATTATTATTATTATTATTATTATTATTATTATTATTATTATTATTATTATTATTATTATTATTATTATTATTATTATTATTATTATTATTATTATTATTATTATTATTATTATTATTATTATTATTATTATTATTATTATTATTATTATTATTATTATTATTATTATTATTATTATTATTATTATTATTATTATTATTATTATTATTATTATTATTATTATTATTATTATTATTATTATTATTATTATTATTATTATTATTATTATTATTATTATTATTATTATTATTATTATTATTATTATTATTATTATTATTATTATTATTATTATTATTATTATTATTATTATTATTATTATTATTATTATTATTATTATTATTATTATTATTATTATTATTATTATTATTATTATTATTATTATTATTATTATTATTATTATTATTATTATTATTATTATTATTATTATTATTATTATTATTATTATTATTATTATTATTATTATTATTATTATTATTATTATTATTATTATTATTATTATTATTATTATTATTATTATTATTATTATTATTATTATTATTATTATTATTATTATTATTATTATTATTATTATTATTATTATTATTATTATTATTATTATTATTATTATTATTATTATTATTATTATTATTATTATTATTATTATTATTATTATTATTATTATTATTATTATTATTATTATTATTATTATTATTATTATTATTATTATTATTATTATTATTATTATTATTATTATTATTATTATTATTATTATTATTATTATTATTATTATTATTATTATTATTATTATTATTATTATTATTATTATTATTATTATTATTATTATTATTATTATTATTATTATTATTATTATTATTATTATTATTATTATTATTATTATTATTATTATTATTATTATTATTATTATTATTATTATTATTATTATTATTATTATTATTATTATTATTATTATTATTATTATTATTATTATTATTATTATTATTATTATTATTATTATTATTATTATTATTATTATTATTATTATTATTATTATTATTATTATTATTATTATTATTATTATTATTATTATTATTATTATTATTATTATTATTATTATTATTATTATTATTATTATTATTATTATTATTATTATTATTATTATTATTATTATTATTATTATTATTATTATTATTATTATTATTATTATTATTATTATTATTATTATTATTATTATTATTATTATTATTATTATTATTATTATTATTATTATTATTATTATTATTATTATTATTATTATTATTATTATTATTATTATTATTATTATTATTATTATTATTATTATTATTATTATTATTATTATTATTATTATTATTATTATTATTATTATTATTATTATTATTATTATTATTATTATTATTATTATTATTATTATTATTATTATTATTATTATTATTATTATTATTATTATTATTATTATTATTATTATTATTATTATTATTATTATTATTATTATTATTATTATTATTATTATTATTATTATTATTATTATTATTATTATTATTATTATTATTATTATTATTATTATTATTATTATTATTATTATTATTATTATTATTATTATTATTATTATTATTATTATTATTATTATTATTATTATTATTATTATTATTATTATTATTATTATTATTATTATTATTATTATTATTATTATTATTATTATTATTATTATTATTATTATTATTATTATTATTATTATTATTATTATTATTATTATTATTATTATTATTATTATTATTATTATTATTATTATTATTATTATTATTATTATTATTATTATTATTATTATTATTATTATTATTATTATTATTATTATTATTATTATTATTATTATTATTATTATTATTATTATTATTATTATTATTATTATTATTATTATTATTATTATTATTATTATTATTATTATTATTATTATTATTATTATTATTATTATTATTATTATTATTATTATTATTATTATTATTATTATTATTATTATTATTATTATTATTATTATTATTATTATTATTATTATTATTATTATTATTATTATTATTATTATTATTATTATTATTATTATTATTATTATTATTATTATTATTATTATTATTATTATTATTATTATTATTATTATTATTATTATTATTATTATTATTATTATTATTATTATTATTATTATTATTATTATTATTATTATTATTATTATTATTATTATTATTATTATTATTATTATTATTATTATTATTATTATTATTATTATTATTATTATTATTATTATTATTATTATTATTATTATTATTATTATTATTATTATTATTATTATTATTATTATTATTATTATTATTATTATTATTATTATTATTATTATTATTATTATTATTATTATTATTATTATTATTATTATTATTATTATTATTATTATTATTATTATTATTATTATTATTATTATTATTATTATTATTATTATTATTATTATTATTATTATTATTATTATTATTATTATTATTATTATTATTATTATTATTATTATTATTATTATTATTATTATTATTATTATTATTATTATTATTATTATTATTATTATTATTATTATTATTATTATTATTATTATTATTATTATTATTATTATTATTATTATTATTATTATTATTATTATTATTATTATTATTATTATTATTATTATTATTATTATTATTATTATTATTATTATTATTATTATTATTATTATTATTATTATTATTATTATTATTATTATTATTATTATTATTATTATTATTATTATTATTATTATTATTATTATTATTATTATTATTATTATTATTATTATTATTATTATTATTATTATTATTATTATTATTATTATTATTATTATTATTATTATTATTATTATTATTATTATTATTATTATTATTATTATTATTATTATTATTATTATTATTATTATTATTATTATTATTATTTTTATTATAATTATTATTATTATTTTTATTATTATTGTTATTGTTACTATTATTTTTATTATTATTGTTATTGTTATTGTTACTATTATTATTATTATTATTATTATTATTTTTATTCTAAAGTTTCAAATTCTATTATATCATCTATGTTTATGTTGCCTTCATAATTTTTAATGCGCAGTAAATCGGAGATATGTTCATCTGATAAACGTTTTCTAAATTTATGTTGATAAGTTTGAGGGTTGAAAATCCAACCTCGCAGTCGTATGAGGAACTAAACATAGAATATATTTTGAAGATTTCATTTTTAATATTTGGATATGTTTCCCCTTTTACCTGTTTTTCAAAAATGTTCACCCATTTCCAATGGTAGGCTTATATCATTGCGCAGCATGGTTAGCTCTGCGTGTAGTTCTGTTGGTTGGTCGTTTATATTGCAAATTAAGGGATTATTATGCAATTCAATTGCGGTTTTAATTATCTGAAAATCCTGAAATCTTTTTTTATAATTGATTAATAATTCCTCAAAAATCCTTGAAAAGTATTTTAACTTATTTAAATACAAATTATCTGACCATATTATCCTGGTTTTATCCAAATTGGACATATCGTTATTTTTTAAGTGAATTATTAAA
>CAWUBZ010000046.1:0-5000 GCA_963920525.1 Dichetophora obliterata | reverse complement strand
AATAAAATAAATAAAATAAATAAAATAAATAAAATAAATAAAATAAATAAAATAAATAAAATAAATAAAATAAATAAAATAAATAAAATAAATAAAATAAATAAAATAAATAAAATAAATAAAATAAATAAAATAAATAAAATAAATAAAATAAATAAAATAAATAAAATAAATAAAATAAATAAAATAAATAAAATAAATAAAATAAATAAAATAAATAAAATAAATAAAATAAATAAAATAAATAAAATAAATAAAATAAATAAAATAAATAAAATAAATAAAATAAATAAAATAAATAAAATAAATAAAATAAATAAAATAAATAAAATAAATAAAATAAATAAAATAAATAAAATAAATAAAATAAATAAAATAAATAAAATAAATAAAATAAATAAAATAAATAAAATAAATAAAATAAATAAAATAAATAAAATAAATAAAATAAATAAAATAAATAAAATAAATAAAATAAATAAAATAAATAAAATAAATAAAATAAATAAAATAAATAAAATAAATAAAATAAATAAAATAAATAAAATAAATAAAATAAATAAAATAAATAAAATAAATAAAATAAATAAAATAAATAAAATAAATAAAATAAATAAAATAAATAAAATAAATAAAATAAATAAAATAAATAAAATAAATAAAATAAATAAAATAAATAAAATAAATAAAATAAATAAAATAAATAAAATAAATAAAATAAATAAAATAAATAAAATAAATAAAATAAATAAAATAAATAAAATAAATAAAATAAATAAAATAAATAAAATAAATAAAATAAATAAAATAAATAAAATAAATAAAATAAATAAAATAAATAAAATAAATAAAATAAATAAAATAAATAAAATAAATAAAATAAATAAAATAAATAAAATAAATAAAATAAATAAAATAAATAAAATAAATAAAATAAATAAAATAAATAAAATAAATAAAATAAATAAAATAAATAAAATAAATAAAATAAATAAAATAAATAAAATAAATAAAATAAATAAAATAAATAAAATAAATAAAATAAATTAAATAGAATAAAATAAATAGTCACCTATGCGTATTAGGCGATTTTAATCTAAAAAAGTGAATGGTTGCGGATCTCAGGTGACCTTTTACTCCAACTAATGTTAATCAACTCCATGAAATTAATTTTATTGACAGTTTTTAGCATTGACTTTGCTCAAATCATTTGTATTAAAAATAAAATAGAATCCTAGATTTAATTTTTGTTTCCAATTATATTAAATTGTTATTTTTAAAGATCAAAGAACCAAGGCATGTCTTATACAAACAAGGTTTGGTCTTTGACCCGAAAGGAGAGGATAGATTATTTAGAATAATTGATTGGAACCATACGTGAATTGATTAGGCGATACAACCGTGAAAGACAATTTGAATTGCTTTTTACTAAGGCTAGTGTTATGCCTTAACCTCGGCAAGAATTTCCATCCCTTAGTTGTTCCTGTCCATTAATTCTACATTTTCCGCAATTTAGCTGTGGATTTTTTGTTTTTCCATAATTCTGAAATGAGCAGGAAAGAATAAAGAAAGTGAAAAGAACCATGCCAGAGCCCGGATGCGAACCAGGGACCTCTGAGTTGATAGTCTAGCGCACTCTCCACTAGACTACAAAGGCCGACGAAATTTAACTTATCTGAATGTGTTATTACAGTCAGTCCAGCTAGTATTCATCATTTTCTGTTGCTTCTAGAAATTGAGTTTTATGATTTTATCTCTTATCAGCCAATTAAAAATGTATTTAACTTTAATTCTTGTAATTTCAATGTATTAACTAATTTATTTAATGAAATTAATTGGTCAAATTTATTTCATAAAAAAAAACACCGGAACTTGCTTTGATATTTTCAAAACTAATACTGTAAATATTTGTGAAAACAATATTACTCGAGTTGTACAGAAAAACCACAATCTGCCGTGACATACTAATGGCCACAAAAAATTAAAAAATTTCGTAATAAATTTTTTTAAACTTTTTAAATCTCCGAAACGATAACTGTTTCAAACTCAAATACGAGCATTAGTTTAGCGAGGGAGCTTAGTTTTTTAAATAAATTTTTATACAAGCAACACATAGCATTGAAACTAATATAATTTCAAACCCAAAAACATTCTGGAACTATGTTCAATCAAAAAGAAATGGATCGCCGATTCCGTCTTCAATGTCATTTAATGGCAGCTAGTCTTCCTCAACAGTGGATACTGTGAATCTTTTTGCAGATTATTTTAAATCACATTATGATGACGATGACTCGTGGTATGATAGCTCCCTGTTTGAAAATATTGATAAAAGCTTCGATTTTGGATCTATCGTATTGTCAGTTGATGATATTTTAAGTTCATTGTCAAACTTTAAACGTTCCACAAAGTCTAACAGCGATGGGTTGTCCTCAATTTTATTAATTAAGTGTGCTTCTGCATAAGCTAAACCGCTTTGTATGATTGGTAATAGTTCTCTGTCTTCTGGATCTTTTATCGAGCCTTGGAAAATTACAGCTATTACTCCAATCTTTAAAAGTGGTCAAAAAACGATATAACCAACTATCGGCCCATATCTAAACTAAACAATGTTTCTAAATTGTTTGAGTCAGTTATCAAACCTAAATTTTATTTTATTGCTAAGCGACACATTTGCCTTGAACAGCACGGGTTTGTACCTGGGAAGTCTACAGTGACTAACCTTTCGCTTTTTTCAAATCATATCATTTCTTCTTTAGAATCGGGCACTCAAGTTGATGTCTTATATACAGATTTTTCGAAAGCTTTCGATAAAGTTTCCTATAGGGCGTTAATTGCTAAGCTTGGTAAAATGGGGTGCCACTCCGCTTTCTTGAAATGGATTATGTCATATCTTAGTGGTAGATGATGCTACGTCTCAATTAGTAACACTCAGTCATATTGCTTTAAAGCGTATTCAGGTGTTCCTCAGGGTAGTATTTTAAGCCCTTTGCTTTTTGTACTTAATATAAATGATATAAAAAATTTTTTCGATACTCTTAATTCCTTCTGTATGCTGATGACATGAAATTTTTTGGAAATATAAAAAATCTGACTGACTCTGTATTATTGCAAATTGACCTCAATAATGTCTTTGTCTAGAGTCTTCAAAACGGGTTACCGCTTAACATTGAAAAATGCCAAGTATCATTTAATAAATCTAAAAATTAATTAATGACTTCCTAAACAATCGCCAATGTCCCACTGCAAAATGTAAACTCAATTTCTTAGATCACCTAAACTTTTTGCTTCGTAAAGTTTATTCCCTTCTTGACTTTATCCGTAGGAATACTCAAGAGTTCAAGGATCCTTATACAATCAAATCACTTTTTAATTCTTTTGTAAGGTCAATACTAGAGTATGCGTCTATCATTTGGAATCCTTTTTCATTATTTATATACAAGAGGCAATTCATTATTTTAGGCTGAAAAAAGTGCAGAACAGGGCTTCTAAATATATGCTTCGTTGCACTAGTTTTTACTCAAACTTACCCTCGTATAATGTTCGTTGTTTGTTATCAGGATTAAAAACACTTGAAGTAAGGAGGAAAATAAGTTCATTAATGTTTATACAGGGTCCGCCATCTAACGTTTTTTTTTCAACTAGTGCTTATTTCGTGAATGGTAACACTTAGCTCATGTCTGATTTGACAGATAATTAGTTTTATCCTTCCGCTGATATAAATACAACGCTGGGAAATATTGCGACATTACTTTGAAAATCATGGTAATGTTGCAGATTGTGTGCGAAAATTGCGTATGGATTTTGAAAGAAGAGAAGCACCGTCAGCTCCGTATGATATTTATCTTGTGAAAAAAGTGAAAGAAACTGGCATCCTCATCGATAAACCAAAGCGTGAAAAGCCAAAAACAGTGCGTACACCCGAGAATATTGCTGCTGTGGCAGAAAGTGTGCGTGAAGCCCCATCAACATCAATTCACCGTCGTTCTCAACAATTGAACACTTCGGAGACATCATTGAGACGAATTTTGCATAAAGACCTTGGTATGACGCCATACAAAGTCCAATTGGTTCAGGAGTTGAGGCCAACTGACCACCCAATGCGTTTTTTAAAAAAAAAACAACGTTATTTGGCGGACAAAGGGTATGATATTGTCTGGTGTAATATTGATGACTCCTCATTATCAGAATTAATATACCTCCAAGGTACATAGTTGCGCTATTTTAAAATGGTTTTATATCAAATACCACAGAACGAATTACGCTTTAAGGCCCTATTCTCTTTCAGCAAAAAATTTTTTTCGACTTTTTTTTTTTGCATTTTTTTATAGCTTGGACATTTAAGAATATAACCCTAAAAGGGTTTTTTGAAATTCGAAATACTTTAGAAGATATGGCCATTTTTTTTATGTTGTTTATATAGTTTTTATGTTGCTTTGAACTTTGAACGCGTTTATCTCGAAACCACGTTTTTCGAGCTGGCGGCCACGATTCCGCCAGTTCTACTGAACCGATTTGGATGAAAAAAAGTTTAATCGACGTAGAATTGTCACCATTCTGGCCCGTAGTAAAATAAAAATTTTGCGATTTTTTTTACTATTTTTTTTTTAAACCAAACTACAAAAAAATGGGTCCAAATTCGATTTGTCAATTTCAAGTGGCCGCCATTTTGTCAAAAAAAATCGCAAAATTTTTATTTTACTACGGGCCAGAATTACATCTATGCTGATCATAACCCTATATTTGTTTTTTTTTTCAGACGCTCTTGAGGGCCGGAATCGTGGCCGCCAGCACCATGCCTTTTTTTTTGAGGGCCAACTTTGACGGTGCCATCATCTATGGACAGCCCCTATATCGCGGCGAAAAAAATTTTTTTATTTTCTTTCATTCATTACTAATTCAATAAAAAAACAAAATTCAAATACCTTTTTGCGTTTTCAAATGAGAATTTTTTCAAAAAGGGTCCAAAAACAGCAAGCTGAAGGAGAATAGGGCCTTAAATG
>CAWUBZ010000045.1:55000-60578 GCA_963920525.1 Dichetophora obliterata | reverse complement strand
TTAGCAGTACGTTGGGTCTCGAGATTGCAAGTATTTTCAAAATCTCTGATGGGACGCCGTCAAGGCCGGGTGCTTTTTTATTTTTAAGCGTTCTCGCGGCTAGCTTGAGCTCGTCTTCTGTAAAAAGTGGAGGCGAATCATCCTGAGGGATCTCCAAGACTCCTTCTGTTACGTCATGCGTGGGAAAAAGGACATTTACGATGTTGTCCATTTTATCTGCTTCTAACTCAAGCATCGGTGGTTTTGATACGAGCTTTCGCATAACAATCTTGTATCCGAGCCCCCAGGGGTCGTTGTTAATGTCATTTCGGAGGTCCTCCCACTTTCTTTTTTTGCTCGATATGATAGCTTGTTTGAGGTTGTTCTTGGCTATCTTAAACTCATCATTTTCGGATAAAGCTGCACCTAAGCGTCTTGCTCTGGTATACCTTCTCCGACTCTGCAAGCATGCTTGTCTCAGTTGCGCTATTTCTTCCGTCCACCAGTAGACGGAGTTTTTGTGCCTACATGTTTTTATTTTCGGCATTGACCTTTCGCAAGCTCTCTCGATTGTTCTCATAGTTTGGTTTACTATGGACCTTGCGTTATTTGTAGCAAAACTTATTTGGGGGTTTGCATCTATTTCGGCAAGAAAAGCGTCTGGGTTCAATTTAGAGGCATTCCACTTGCGTGTGCTCTTTTTGGCGGTGTTTCGAGCAGGGCGACTTGACATATTTACACAGTATGATATGTATTGGTGGTCGCTGCCTGTAAAGTCTTCAAGGACTTTCCACGATTTTAGCCTGTGAGCCATTTTCTCAAATACTAGTGTGATATCTGGAGTTGTAGCATTGCATCCCGGTCTTCGGAAAGTGGTGGCAGTTCCAGTGTTTGCGACTACTAGGCCTTGCCTGGCAATCATATCTAGAACTCGTCTTCCTCTATGATTGGTTGAAGGCATACCCCATTCAATCGCCTGCGAATTAAAGTCTCCTGCGACAATAAACTCTCCCCCGATCTGCAGAATTTTGTCTTCTATGCAGTCGAGTTTGGCCTGAAAGTCTTCTATATTATCGCTGGGGGTCAAGTAGCAACTCATTAGGGTAAAGTTGTGGCCAAGAATCCAAACAAAGCCGTTTCCTGCACCGCTTCCCTTTATTCGGAGCTTGCTCTCAGCCGGGAGCCAAATGGCTGCTGTCTTTGAACAGTCTTCCACCCAGATTCCGCTTATTTTTTCTTTGTATTGTTCGCTGATAATAACAACATCTGCATCTCTATCTAGAACTAGCTGCGAGAGAAGAGCGTCTGCCGTCCTACTTCTATGCATATTCGCCTGAAGTATTCTCATTTCTTCTTATTGGCTTCACACTTACGGGAGCCCGGTAGGTGGTCTACTGAAGCCCGGCCCTCATGATGGCATAAGCAGCATTTTGGAGGGTTGATGCATTCTTTTAGCTTGTGTCCTGCTTCTCCACAGCGTATACATAAGCCTTGGCCTTTCCGATCAGGGCCAGTGCAGCTTGACTGGACATGTCCAGTGCCGAAGCATCTGTAGCAGCGCTTAGTATCTTCAAGATATTTTACTCTGCAACTTGTCCAGCCGATAAGTACACGCCGTTCTTTTAGGATGGCATTTGCACTTTCCGTTGGCAGCGTAACGTATGCACGTCGTTGTTCTCTGCTGTCAGTGCGCGATATAGCTACTCCCACCTCTGCTCCTGGGTTTTTGAGCGCTTTTCTAATGGCGACTACTACCTCGTCTTTGTCGGTAAAGCTATCCAGGTCGCGTACTTCGATTGTCACCGTTGGCTTAAGATCAGTAACGGTTGCATCATCTCCCAGTGTTTTTTTTATTGCCTCTCGGAATTCATCCTTGTTTCCGCCTTTTCCCAATTCTAAAAGAATGGCTCCAGTTTTCGTTTTCCGGATCGAGCGGATGGCAATGTCTGAGATTTCTGGTTTTACCCTCTGTCGCAGGTTCTTTAAAGTGTCGGCGTAGCTGTGGCCGTCTGCTGGTTGAACCAGAACTGCATCTGGTTTTTCTCGGGGGCGTGTTTTAATCTGCTTCCTTCCTCCTCTCTTGTTTCCATCCTTCTTCTCCTTATCGTTTTGTTGACAAGGTACCTCTGGTTTTTCTCGCAGGCGTACTTGTTTTTGTTTACCTTCTCCTTTCATTTTTTCTTTCTTGTTCTCTTTTTCGGCTTGTTGCTGTAATACTTTTGATTTTTTTTTCTTGTGTGTTACAGTCTTCCATTGTGCATCTTCTTCTGGATCTCTACTTGTTTCGTTTGTTACAGCTTCCGTTTCTTTAGGCCTCTTTTGAGTCCCTTGCGCTAACGGACTTGAAGCAGCTCGTTTTGCGTTTGTCGTCATAGGTGTTGATACTTGTGCTGACGGCTGACATTTAGCAGCTTCAGCAAGCTTTCCCTCTTTCTCTGCTCCTGTCCAGTTTCTTCTGTAGCTAGCAATCACATCAAGCAATTCGTCAAGCTCTGAAACCCCGTTCTTAATGTCCATGTTGACATTTTTCTGCCTTATCATGGCCGCTTTCATCTTCCTGAGCACTTTTCTGCACTCTTGAAGCGATTCTTCCTCTGATGCTCTCATTTTTAAAATGAACTCCTGACGTGGTGAGCTATGAATTGCCGGAGCTGGTGAAGAGATTGGCGTGCTGTATCTAGTCGGGAGGGGCGCCACATCACAGCTGCTTGGAGTTATGATAGTATTATCTGGTTTCGATGGCATCGCTTCTTTTTGCATCAGCAGCGCTTCTGCAGTGCAACCTTTTGGCGGCGATCGCTGAGTTTTTTTGCTCCCTACAAATATACCTGCAGGTTCTTCATCAAATTGTTGTTGTTGTTTTGTTTGTTGTTGTGAAGTCATTTCTATTGGGTCCCCGCTTCGAGCCGCTATCTTCCCATGATTTGTCCAGTCGCTTCAAGCAATCCCCGTGGTTGTCTTTGCAAGCAGTGAGGTCACGCAAGGGTTGACATAGGTCTTTATGGGAGCCTATGTTCAGAGCCGGAATCTAAGCGTAAAAACAGGAGTCACTCTCAACTGTACCTGGACCACCAACTTAACGGCGACTTGTTCAGAACGTACTCGAAGCCTAGCCACAGTTTTAACGGGACGGAGGCGGCTGCAGCATTTGCCTGAAAGCCATTTCAACAAAATGTCACTTTTGCTTACTAAGGTAACAGAATACTGCAGCCTCCAGCCCATAGCAAATAGTCAATATCGTGTCCAAATCATAATCAATGTTCTTTCCGGGTTGTCATCAGGCTGAAGGGAAAGGGGTTCGTCCATGGGCTTAGTCACTAGGCGGCGACGCATTTGATCTGTCGACTGCGACCACTAATTTTCCCGAAAGGAAAAGGTTCGCTTCGGGAAATAATCCCTAGAAGGCGACGCATTCGGTCTACCGACTGCGATCACTTTAAACCTCGGAAGAAAAGGGTCCGCTTCGGGAATTGGTCCCTAGACGACGACGCATTTGTTCTGCCGGCCGCAATAACTTCTCCTTCCGGAAAGAAAAGGCTCACTTCGGGAATTGATCCCTAGACGGCGACGCGTTTGGTCTGTCGACTGCGATGACTTATCTTCCCGGAGGGACAAGGTTCGCTTCAGAAATGAGTCCTTAGGCGACACCGTTTTCCAAATCAGCGCATAGGTTTTGATACTGCCGACCGCTACGGTACAGACGCAGACCAGAAAGCCGCCCAATATGGGTCAGACGCTTCTGGATTTTTTTGTAACTAGGGTCCGCGGGTTCGTAAGGCCCGAAGGATTGTATGAATATAATCCTCCCTTGCGGATATAATAATAATAATAATAATAATAATAATAATAATAATAATAATAATAATAATAATAATAATAATAATAATAATAATAATAATAATAATAATAATAATAATAATAATAATAATAATAATAATAATAATAATAATAATAATAATAATAATAATAATAATAATAATAATAATAATAATAATAATAATAATAATAATAATAATAATAATAATAATAATAATAATAATAATAATAATAATAATAATAATAATAATAATAATAATAATAATAATAATAATAATAATAATAATAATAATAATAATAATAATAATAATAATAATAATAATAATAATAATAATAATAATAATAATAATAATAATAATAATAATAATAATAATAATAATAATAATAATAATAATAATAATAATAATAATAATAATAATAATAATAATAATAATAATAATAATAATAATAATAATAATAATAATAATAATAATAATAATAATAATAATAATAATAATAATAATAATAATAATAATAATAATAATAATAATAATAATAATAATAATAATAATAATAATAATAATAATAATAATAATAATAATAATAATAATAATAATAATAATAATAATAATAATAATAATAATAATAATAATAATAATAATAATAATAATAATAATAATAATAATAATAATAATAATAATAATAATAATATTGGGGGTTGGAATTAGTTTTAAAGGTTTTCTAAGAGATGGCGTAACTATCAATAGATCGCATCGGGCACACCTGTGACTATATTCATTTCAAAGCACATTGTCTAAGCTTCATTTTTTAGTATGTGTCATTCCACTGAAGTGTAAACAACATATATTTTTTTCTCGAACATGTCGACTTTCGTTCCAACAAAACGCAATTTGCGGGAAGGTTTACTTTTGTGCTTCCATTTGAAGAAAAAAGCGGTTGAAGCACAACGCACGCTTACTGAGGCTTACGGGGACTATGCTCCATCGATTTCTACTTGTGAGTACTGGTTCCGTCGGTTTAAAAGTGGTGATTTTGATACGGAAGACAAAGAGCGTCCGGGCCAGCCGAAAAAGTTTGAAGATGAGGAATTGGAGGCTTTGCTCGATGAAGACCCGTGTCAAACCCTTCAAGAATTGTCAGAATCATTGGGAGTCGACTTATCAACGGTCGGCAAACGCTTGAAGGCCATGGGAATGATTCAAAAGCAAGGAAATTGGGTGCCGTACCAGTTGAAGCCGAGAGACGTTGAACGGCGATTTTGCATGTGCGAACAACTGCTTCAACGGCATAAAAGGAAGAGTTTTTTGCATCGTATTGTCACTGGCGATGAAAAGTGGATCCATTACGATAATCCTAAGCGAAAAAAATCGTGGGGACCACCCGGCCATGCATCAACATCGAGGGCCAAGCCGAATATTCATGGCGCCAGCTTATGCTGTGTATTTGGTGGGATCAGAAGGGTGTCGTGTACTATGAGCTGCTAAAACCTAACGAAACCATCACTTGGGAACGCTACCAACAACAATTGATGCAATTGAGCCGAGCATTAAAGGTTAAACGGCCGGAATATGCCAAAAGACACGACAAAGTGGGTTTTCAACATGACAACGCACGGCCACATGTTGCAAGAACCGTCAAGGAAACGTTGGAGGCGCTGAATTGGAATGTGCTACCCCACCCGCCTTATAGCCCAGACATAGCCCCTTCCGACTACCACCTATTCAGATCGATGACGCATGGCTTGGCTGAGCAGCGCTTCACTTCTTACGAGGATACCAAAAAA
>CAWUBZ010000045.1:0-47500 GCA_963920525.1 Dichetophora obliterata | reverse complement strand
AAAACTCTCTGAGCTGAAATAGCGTGAAAAGTAGAGAAAGTATACATGTTTTGGAAAAAATGCTGAGTTTTAGACAAAATTAAAAAAACTCACTGCAAAGCGTGATCTTTTTACAAAATCACCAATGTATATTGTTATATTTCACGAAATTTATTGTAGTGATTTTATCATGGGCATCCACAGGGAGGCAAAGGTGGGCGCTTGCCCCCTAGGCTGTGAATTTTTTTTATTATCTTCATATTAAATTAAAAAGCCGTAAGTTTGAAAACTTTCTAAATTGTAATTGCAATTGTATGTTGCGCTCAAACTTAGGGATTTAAAAATTTTTTAAATCTAAAAACGTCGTTTTGTAGGAGTGTACAATTTAGCTGGAACATGTATTTTGATAAAGTGCATCAATAATCAGTCAAAAAGTCGACTTTGAATTTATGGTAAGTTACGGCTTTTTTGATTTTATATGACGATGTTTTTAAACATTAAAATATTTTGAAGAGAACTCAAAAATACTTTTTTTAAAGTATATTTATAAATAAAGCGGAGCTAAGCTAAATGTTGTACCCGCAGTGAAAAGTTACGATACCATTTCATTTACCCTTGTTTTACAGGCACTCTTCAGTACGTATTCTTACACACAAAAAATTTTGTGTGTAAATATTACTAATAACTGCGTCCATTCTATGAATTTTATTCGTAGTTTTCAGTCACGAATAGGATTCGTACATTGAACTTAGTTTGGTACATATTACAAAAATTTTATTCGTATTCTTACAAAAACAAATGTATATTGTACGTATACATGTTTTACATTTGCCAGAGCTGTTAAAGATTTAATCAATTTGATTTTATCCACAAAAAAGTGAATCACTGAATAACGAAATAAGAATGCATTCAATGAATGCAAAATCGATTTATTAACAATATTTTTAATTCACATTCATTTAAAAAAAATATTATTAATTATTAATTTTAATTATTCATTCTTTTTAGTTATTCAAAATAATGAATAATTTGTTTCTCCATTTGAATGATTACTATCACATTACTATTTACAATGTTCATAAATTATATTTTCAGCAAGTGCCAACACGTCACTATGCATGCATATGCAGATGACATTCAACTGTACTTATCCAGACCAATCGGCCTGGTTGAAGATCTATGTGCTAGAGTTAATGAGGATTTAGCTTTGGTGTCTAGATGGGCAGATGAGAATATACTCACGTTGAACCCCACGAAATCATTTGTTTTGCCTATATCTAAAACTCCATATTACCATGATCATTTGCCTCCAATTTTACTTAATACTGTTAAACTGAAACTTGTAAGTAAGGCCACAAATCTTGGTTTTCAAATAAATTCATTCCTTGCCTGCGATGATCACATCAACTCATACGTAAAAAAAGTATATTATCTTCTACGTAATCTCCGAATGACATCCGGTTTTGTGCCAGTTGAAACAAAAAGAAAACATGTATTGCAGTTGATTATGCCGATCATAACATACTCTGAGGTCGTGTACTGCAAACTTGACTCTAGGTCCCTACATAAGCTCCTGGTAGCTTTTAATAATGCAGCTCGCTATGTATACGGTCTTGGAAAGTTTGATCATATCTCTGTCAATTGTAAAAAATTACTTAGTCGTGACTTACCTAGTTACCTTGAAGCTAGAAATTGCATATTCCTACACCGAATTATCTATACACGTAGTCCTACATATCTTATTGATAAGTTGAAGTTTTGCAGGTCAAGTAGAAATATGAACCTCATTATCCCTAGATACAATTTCCTTAACTCCAGCAGATTGTTTTCGTCAGTGTTATTAGGTCCTGGAATTCATTACCTAATAGTATTAAAAGCGTTTCTAATAAAAGTAACTTTAAGCATTTAATTTTCAAACACTTTTCTTAACTTCAAATTTCTCTCTTTACTCTTTCTTGTTCTTCTCTTATTCTCTAACTACTTTTTAAGGAATAATTATTCATTGTTTAAATTTTAGTCTTTTTAAGTAATATTGTTATTGATAGCATTACGTAACATTAATTTGCATTTCGTGTCTTAAATGTTTTTATATCCAATGTAAATTCGGCATGCAAAAGAACTATTCTTATGTGTCAACAAGTTTTTAAATAAAAATTAAATAAATAAATAAATGATATTCACAAAGAATTTCAGAATTTTAAATTAGTCTTTCTTTAAAGTTTTCTTTATGACCTTGTTATTTATTATGTTGATTTTCTATGATTTAAATACAAATTCTAAATGTTTGATAGTTTAAATCATTCCTGATTTTAAATAAAAATTTTAGTTGTTTGATAGTTTAAAATAGTTTATTGAGCTTTAGGTCAGGTTAGAACAATTAATTGCTCAAACGAATTTTTTCCAAGGAAACAACAAAATTTTCAATATGAAAAGGAAAACATCACTAGCTGATTTTATTGCAAATTCGGCCCTGCTAAAGGCTTCATCAGAAATCTTTGTGATGCCGGCGGGAATCGATCCCAGGCCGTGCTTGCCTCGTGCAAGCGCCACTTCGCTCAATACATCAACGGAGGCGGTGAGATTTCAGTTTCAATTTCTCACTTTTTCTCCCTTTTCTTGTTGTTGTTTTTAATTGTTTTACTTTAGTTTATGCTTTTGTTATTATATGAAATCCAACAGCTTGTTGGAATTTACCACCAACAAAGCATGGTTACTGAAGTTGTTTTTAGATTTGCTGACAAATCTGCAGGCTGTTTTAGGTGTTTTTGGTCGGGATCTACCATTTCATTAAAGTTTTCTATGGCTAATATAAAAAAAAATTTCAGAATTTTCAATTATTCTTTTTTATTTACTACTCATTTTTTATTCATTATTATTTTTTTTTATTATTCATTTGTTATTTATTATTAATTTTTTATTAATTATTAATTCTCAAGTCCTAAGTCATAAATAAAAAATTAATAAAGAATAACAAATGAATAATGAATAAAAAAATTAATAATGAATAAAAAATGAATAATGAATAACAAAAGAATAATGAGTAAAAACTGAATGACGAATAAAAAATGAATAGTGAATATAAAATGAATAATTGAAAATTCTGAAATTCTTTGTGAATTCAAATGAATTAAAAAATTTATTCATTATTCTAAATAACGAAATTGAAAAATTGAAATAAATAATAAATCATTTTTGTAAAAATAGATGTGAATTAAAAATTTTATTTATAAATCAATTTTGCATTCATTGATTGCATTCTTATGTAGTTATTCAGTTGTACTTAAAATTCTATATATGAATGCTGATTTTACAGCTCTGACATTTACTAATAAAAAAAAAAAAATCTATCTTAGCTGGGTTTTGAACCACGGTTTTTTAGCTTACGGGCCACTTACTCTTTCAGTAGACTACGGCCACCTTGCAATCATACATTTTCTTATTTTCGGAAATTGTTCAAGAAACCAGACAGAAAGATTTCGATTGTAAATTTTTTAAACTCAACTTATACTAAATAGTACGAAGCTATTGGTAAATACTACGAATGCAATGGAAGAAATTGCGATGCTATTCTTACGAGAAATTGGGGAATGATAAGGAATGCTATCCCTATTAGTCGAATATCATTCTTCAGAGCAAGAGAAGGTAAGGGGCATTTAAGCCAATAACGCATTTGAACTTGGATGATAAGCGAATTTATGTTTTAAATTAACTTAACACAAGAAGAAAACAAAGTAAAATAAATTTAAAAAACAAAATGCTTTCCCATAATAAGTTGGCTAAAAAATCCTTTTTCTGTCAGCAAGATGATCCAATTTGGATAATTTTTTAAACTGTCGTAAGCTTAATAAAATTGTTAACAATCTTGCAGCATATAAATCTGAGAAAATTGCGGCGATCTAGGCGAGGGAAAAGCTTCTGATTCAAAAGAGAAAAAAAAATTAGGATATTCTGAATTAAACAGGCTAGTTTTAAATCATGCACTAATTTTTAAGAAAATCTGACGGCAAATTCTTTTTAAGAAAACGCTTTTACATTATAATATCTTATGGTCAAACGTTTTGTTTTTGTAACTAAAATTTAAATAGGAAACTTGATTTGAAACATTTATTTAATACTTCTTCAAATTTACGTTTTTTAACAGGCGTCCACCCATTTTGAGAATTTTCTGGATTTTTTCGCTTCACGTGCTTATAATACATCCAGGATTCAGAATCAAGCCTTGCAGGGAGGTTCTGGAATATGTTTAGAAAATGAATGTAGCCCAAAACCCATCTTAGCATGTACCTCTTCACATATTTATTCATACATTTTAAATTAAAAAAAGATTTTTTTTTAATCTTTATATATAAAAATGAATGTACGTTTTTTTATGTGTCTTGAATATATTTTTTTACCGTTCATCCGATCGCGATGAAAATTTTCAAATTAGTTGTTCGCATTCATGGACAGGTTTTAGTCGTAGTACGGACAGCGTTGGACAAGGGGGCGTGGTACCTCCCATACAACCCAAATTTCAGATATCAAATAGCTTTTGAGTTATAGTTCGTACAGCCATGAACTTTGGTATTCGACCACAATTTACACGTGCCATTTTACTGATATTTTATGGGAGTTGGTAAGGGGGGCGTGGCACCTCCCATTTAGCCCAAATTTGAGATTTTGAACAGCTTTTGCGTTATAATTCGCACAGCCACGGAATTCAGTATTCGACGACAATTTACACGTGCTGCTTTACTGATAACATTTTATGAGCGTTGAACAAGGGGGCGTGGCACCTCCCATTTAACCCAAATTTGAGATTTTGAACAGCTTTTGCGTTATAATTCGCACAGCCACGGAATTCAATATTCGACGAAAATTTACACGTGCTGCTTTACTGATAACATTTTATGAGCGTTGAACAAGGACGCCGCACCTCTCATACAATTCAAATTTCAGATATCGAATAGCTTTTGAGTTATAGTTCGCACAGCTATAGCATTTGGTACTCGACCACAATTTACACTTGCCCTTTTACTGATAACATTTGATGGGCGTTGGACAAGGGGCGTGCCACCTCCCATACAACCCATATTTGAGATATCGAATAACTCTTGAGTTATAGTTTGGTATTTGGCACAGCCATTTGGCACAGCCATGGAATTTGGTATTCGACCACAATTTACACGTAACGTTTTACTGATAACACTTTACGGGCGTTAGAAAAGGGGACGTGGCACATCCCATATAACCCAAGTTTGAGATTTTGAATAGCTTTTGCGTTATAATTCGTACAGCCTCGGAATTCAGTATTTGACGATAATTTACACGTGCTGTTTGACACCATTCTATGGGCGTTGGAAAAAGGGGGCGTAGCAATCTCCCACACAACCCAAATTTAAGATATCGAATAGCTTTGGATTTATAGACCGCACAGTCTCGGAATTCAGTATTCGAACTCAATTTACACATGAAATTAAATTGATAATATTGTATGGTGTTTAATAAGGAGGCGTGGAACGTCCCATACAACCCAAATTTGAGATATCAAATAGCTTTGGAGTTCTCGGAACAGCCTCGGAATTCGGTATTCGAGCACGATTTACACATGCCGTTTCACTGATCAAATTTTATGGGCATTAAACAAGAGGGCGTGGCACCTCCCAAATTGGCGATATCGAAGAGCTTTGAAAATATAGGTCATACAGCCTCGGAATTCGGCATTAGATCTCAATTTACACATGCAGGTTCACTGATAATATTTTGTGGAAGTTTAGAAAAGGGGGGTGGCAGCAACGCGACGGGTTTCAGCTAGTAATTCATATAATTGGTAAGTTTCCAAACTCGATTTTAGGAACTTGCATGCTACTAAAACTGATGCATGTTGAAAAAAGAAATAAGTCAGTTGATATCCATGCGGGGATCATTTCAATAATAGCGACAATTCTAATTCTTAATTTTTGCGGATATTATCGATGTTTACCTTCTAAATCCAAATCTGATAAATTTCAGGCCTCTCGTAATTGGTTTATGAGTTATAGGCCTCCAAAAATAGAAAATATTGTCTAAAAATCTTGCTGGTTTACATTTGGTATACATTTAAAAAAAAATAAAAAAACATTTGAAATTTTTTGTATACTTATTTGAAAAGAGGATAAATAGTTATTATTGCGATTTTATTTATTGGTTAAGGAGACCTCACATTTTTTAATTTACTGAATTACTAAAAATATTTGTTGAAACAAAAATATTTTAAATTACATGAAAAAAAAAATTAAATTTGAAAATATTTCGGGTATGATAAGAGAAAGATTTTTACACCATCTTCGAAATATATATAATTTTCTTATGGATACAAGCGTGTGTCAACCGGCGTGTCATGATAACAAAATTAGTACCAAATATCTCAGAAAATAGAATTATATAGATTTCATTTTCTTCATGTGCATTCTTGACTCCTTCATGCCTTTGCAGCCCCCTAGAACAAATCCTGCGGACGCCCTTGGATTTTACAATCAGTTTTTAGAGTGTACTTAAATCTGGTAGATAATTCAACAAAATCTAATTTTTCCCATTAATTGTAGATATTTTTCGTGACCCTAAAGAGACTAAGGTCAGGAATATTTACACTCTTATTAAAATTAGCTGAGTATTTTCCTGTAAGGATGACATACTTAAAAATTAATTAAAAAAAATAACAAAAACCAATCACAAAT
The DNA here is from genome assembly GCA_963920525.1 of Dichetophora obliterata. Taxonomy (NCBI): domain Eukaryota; kingdom Metazoa; phylum Arthropoda; class Insecta; order Diptera; family Sciomyzidae; genus Dichetophora; species Dichetophora obliterata. The sequence continues at coordinate 40,826 of CAWUBZ010000045.1, read as the reverse complement.
TTAGAAATACGGTGCTTAAAAAAAATAATTTTTTAAGTACATTAAGGCGCCTCTCGCGTCATAAAAAACCAGTTATTCGGGTCGGTTCCTCAAAATAATTCTTGGTTTATGTTATGATGATTCCCCAAACATTTGGAGTCTAGTGATGGCCATCCGTGAGCTGGTATGGTTTAAAATAACATATAAAAATCGTCTATTTTGAAAAACATTGGAAATTATAGGCAGGAAAAACTCTTTGAATCTGCATCAAAAAATTGTAAACATTTGCAATCGGATTAAAGAAAATGCTGTTTTCATGCATATTTTTGATATATTTTTATTTTGTTTCCATACAAAACTTTCAAAATTCAAATAACTTCATGATTGTTTTCTTTTAGTTTCTTGCAAAATTTTTTTCAGTAGGTGCTTATTTTATAACTAATAAAATTTTAGTTTGAATATTATCAGTTTAAGCAATTCTGACCAGGAATCAATGCAAACACTCAAAACCTTTCCAATGAAATCTTGAGAGTGAGGATTGCATTAGAAATAATTTTAGAGAAAATAGTTAAAAAAAAATTCAACAAAATGCATGAAAAACAGCATTATCTTAAATCCGAATGCAAAAATTAAAAATTTTTGATGCAAGTTTGAAGAACATATTCATTACTATTATTTTTGACCGTTATTTTTTTTTCACTACCACACCTGCCAATATTTTTACAAAAAACTTGATTTTTAGAGGTTTTTGCGAACTATTCCAACTCACAGATGGGTATCGCTAGAGTCGATATATTTAGGGAATCATTATAACATAAATTAAGGATTTTTTTGAGGAACCGACCCGAACAACTTTTCTTCTTAAGACGCCTTAGTGTACATGATGCGCAATAAGTTCTCTACAAAAAGAATTACCAATTAATAAAAGATTAATTTTTAAGAATTGGACCTTTAGCCAGCTGTTTTGATCAAATACCCCTTAGTGCTCCGTCGCAAATTTTGTATTTACACTTGCCACTCGACTAAGGGCTTGGTTAGTAAATTGAGCGCAAGAATTGATTGAGATACAAAATAGTTTTGTATTTAACTAAAACAAAAAAAAAAATAATGAAAGAAAGTGCCCCAAGATCAAAAGAACTTAAAACAAGTACAAAACCAGCTTTGATGTGTCGTACAACAACCCAAATAGATATTCTTTCTATCCTAGAACATAAAACGAAGTGGCACAACATCAAAAGAACTTCAGATCAGTGACGCCAAAACGAAGAGAGTAAAAATTCACAAATGCGACATAAAAAATCATTGTAAGTTCATGTTGTCAAAATTTATATAACTTTTTTCAATTCACAACTAACAGCTAATAAAATTACTCAATTGGAGACATTAATAGTTTTTTACAAATTTTTTGTATATTTGATTTTTTTTTATAAAATTTGCATTAAACTTATTAAAGTTACAAACAACGTAAAACATAACTAAAACTAAAAATAGTTAAAAACTATTACTTCTAGTTATAAAAGTACATATAACTAAAACTTAAAAACATAACTTTTTTCATTTTAAAGGAACATTAGATTTTTTTATATCTGTAACCATTATACATACAATAACATTGAAATACATTTTACAGGCACTTTAAGCTTGTTTTAACCCATTAATAACAAAGTATAATATGTCATACGCGATGAAAGCATTTTTCTTAAATTCGCAGCCACTGTAAAGCTTTTGCTTCCAACAGTGTGAGAAAGCCAAAAATATGCTTTTTCCCATAAAAATTCTAAAATTTACCTTTAAAGCCTTTTTGTTTATTTTTTCCAGCCAGTATTAAGTGCAGTATTTCAAAGAAAAGTGAAAAACTCCACTCATGTGAACTATTTTTTTAACATCAAGAAAAAAGAAAACATAATTAAAAAAATGCATTTGGTTAGAGAATGGCTTCGCTACGAAATGAAAATTTTCCAATTTCTAATTTTTTAAGTTTTTTTTTAATTTCTTAACTTACAGACTCCTTATACGTTTATGATCTTATACGTTGACACACTTCGCAACACCCAAATCCTTTGAATTTTTTCTTAAACTTTGAAGTCTTCCATCTTATATTAATACAAACTAATGCCGAGCTTTATACACTCGCCTCAAATAAGGCTTCACTTCGAAATTAGGTTCCTTAAAACATTTTTATTATATGCAAGTGTTGATAAGCGCAAAGTTTTAAAAAATTATTAGTAATAAGTACATTTTTTTACCATTCAAAATTTGGTGAAGAAAAAGCAAAATCTACGAAAATTCTGTAGAACTGCGCTACTTCTTGCATTTAAGAAAAAGCTTTTGCATATGTTGCAATTGAGCTTTGAAAATAAAGCCGCCGGTTTTTGGTGCCGAGATGAACATCTATAGGATAAGTTATCTGCTCATATACTAATATATATACTTTTCGTTATCTCTTCTTTTCCGTCTCACAGTGATAAATCAGTCACCGAAGTGGGGGGGGGGAGGAGTAAAAACGGTGATCCCGTAAAAAATTGCACACCGCTCACAACACAAACACAGCATATTCAACGTAGCCAGTAGACAAGCATACAACAACCTCACAAACCCAGCATATTCAACGCAGCCAATATCCAAGCACATGGCAAAGACAACTCAGTCAGGCAAGAATCATAATTCACTGCTGGCATGTGATATAATTCCCACATCGTTCTTAGTAGAGGGTAAATAAGAATGCGTGGTTTAACAGACTTACAGCCCTATTCTTGCAAATTAACAATTGTTAACCAGTATTTTGAATATGTCTATGTGTTTGTTTTAAATTTTTGATTTCAAAACAAAATTTGAAGCTCAAAAATAATAAATTTTGATAAAAATTGTCAACTGCTTTTCAGTTATTGACAATTTCATTTCAAATTGAAGAAACAAGCGTACGGATATATAAATTTAAAAATTCCTGGTTAACAATTTTTAATTTGCCAGAAGAGGCGGTATGGCACGGCCCGAAAGTGTAGTGCTTAGTGCTTCCGCTACTTGGTGACAATTAGCAGTGATGATATTTGATAATTTTGGAGAGGACTTTTTTACTCTTCAGTTCTTTTTATTAATATGATTATATAAGCTTTTGTTTTGTTACTGAGAAACATATGAAAAAAATTAAAGCAAATTTTATACTTTATAACTTAACAATTAAACATAATCGGTACATTGATACTGATGGAGTGCTGCTCGTGGTACATTCATCACGGTCAATGTTTCCGTCAATGCTTCAGACTAGTTTGCTTGAATTGGAGTCGACAATCCAGGAAACTTTAACAACCATCTGTAGTTTTTTTGGCGTCCTCGATAGTCTAGTGGTAGCGCGCTTGACTGTCGCTAAGGGGTCCCGAGTTCAAATCCTGGCCAGGTCCTACGTTATAACCTTTATTTCTTTCTTTCCTTATTTCTAATGAAAAGATCTTTAAAACACAGAAATTTACGACGGAAAGTTGTAATTTGTGGTGATAGGAAGAGTTTGTGGAGAGGAACGCTTAGTAATTTGATTTGACTGAGGTTTAGGCATAATAATTGCTTCAGATTTAATATCACATGTTTCTTCAGCCTCTGCCACATTAGAAACATTCTACACAAATTTTTCTCTTGATTACTTCATCTTCCATTCTGTAGTATAACAACGGACCAATAATTTGGTCTAAGTGGGCTGGTCTAAACACCTGCCGCCACCTTAACCTAACCTAACCATCTGTACTTTTAATGGATTTGTAAACTGAATCATAGTCTTATTTAAAATATATAGCTTAGACTTAATGGTTCATTGCTACACAGAAAAATATTAACAGTAAATTCTACTGTTAAGGAATTGTAACCTACTGTAAGCCTTGTTGAGTAACAGTCTTAAAGAAGCTATATCTAAGATGTTGTTTAATAATTTTTTTACAGTGCATGTACTGTAAAACTTGTTGGCTAAAAATTTTACAGTAGCTCTGCTATATAAATTGTTGAATAACAATTTTAACTATGGATTTACTTTAAAACTTTTTTGGTTACAATTATACAGTCTTACCGCAAAATTTGTTGAGTAATAATTCTTACAGTGTTTCTACTGTAATACTAGCAATAAGTCATACATTTATATTTGTTTAAAAAAAGAAATTGGGTTGGATACCAGTTATATATCATACCCCATAACACTTTTGCTATGTATTTTCTTTAGAAACTTTTAGAACATATTTGGAATTATGTGAAAAACATGTACGATAAAAAAATATTAGCTGTTAACTTTAACTGTTTGAAACGTTAACATTTACTGTCACAACTGTTAAGTTACAATTTTTGCTCGGTAATTTGAAACGAATAAATAGTAACTGAGCAACAACAATGGAATTCACGATATATGTTGTTTTTTATATTAACGCCCGACTTAAACTGTTCGAAACGTTAAGATTTACTGTTACAATTTTTGATCGGTAATTTCAAACGAAAAATAGTATCTGTTCAACAACAATTGTGTTGAGATTTTTTTATGTGAATAACAAAACAAAGAACAATACTTTCGTCAGTGCACTGCACGTCCACTACACCATATGACGTTGATAGTTATAATGTTATACATATTCACAATCACAAGAAAATTAAACACTCAAACAAAGCAACTAAGCCTTTAGCTTCTTTTGAGTATGTTTGTTATGTCAAAGGAAAAAGAAAAAAGAGACACACAAAATTACAAAATGCGTTACTGTGCTATATTTACCAATTAAATAAAATTTGGTGAATCAAATCCGAAAGTACTTTTTTTCGATCAAAGGGAGTTGGGGACTTTTTATAATCGAAAGGAGGTAAAAAGTCCTTATCCACTACAAATATCATCCCTGACAAGTAGACGCAATTTACCGATGCTGGAGCGGCTGAGCATACCTCAGCCTTTGATTAAAACTCCCTTACACATTTAAGTTCATAAAACGAAAATTTTATGAACTTTTAAACTTTTTTTAAACAAATAAATTTACCCCAATCAAAATTGTAACCAAGAAGACAAGCGGACGGATGTTTTCAGATTTTTCGAAAAGGCAGTATGTTTTTTTAATCTATAAGAAAGAAATTGCAATTGCAAAAACAACAGACGGTCGTGAATTGCTTAACTACTGAAGCGTTCAAAAACAACTTGGTAGGTGGCGATTGAGCCAATACCTGATGGCTTCATGCCTCATATAAGATTACAAGATTTATTCTTTAACCTGGCTCTTCACGTAGTTTATCTTAGGTATGACGCATACTGAACTTTTTCTTTTTTTTAAGTCCACAGTAAAGGATGTTCAACAATCAGGGTCACAATAAAACGGTAGTCAGATGTCAAATCGTATTTAGCGCGTCACTGAAGCTCTGGTGTCATTTGGCTGGCTATCGTGGTGAAGCGTTTCGAACAGCCAGGCGATTCGATACTTCATAGGATACGCATAATTCGGTGGAGCAGTAATTTTTGGCTGTTTGAATAAGCAAAAATAAAAAATTGTTTGTCATATCGTGTTACTATGGGCACCAACAATCTGTTGCCCAATTTCGCGAAACCTTCTTATGCCATGAAAATTAAAATACCGTTTATTTCGGTTATTAAAAATGCCTATTTTTTCTATTTAGCAACATCTATTCTAATGACGAAATTAAATGATACTCTATAAATTATTCTTTAGATTAAGTTTAACTCCCAAAATAAAGCAAAATCAACAGGTTGTTGGTATTGCCGTAATAGCTGCATTAAAATTTAATTGTTTTTGCCACATTATGGTTTATAATTAGGTGATATCTAAATGAGACTATGAAATTTTGAAGTGGTGCCAGAAAACACATACTCAAACACTCGTATTTATTATTATACTTGTTAATTAATACGTCAACGTACAATATATCTGCAAATGTGTGCATGTTTGGGTGGGTTGGAACTAGACTTGTACCAATAGGACACAACGGAGTGGTATGAAATATGCGAGGTGCATTTACAGATGTCTGGTGGATTTAACCCATTAAAGACTGCTAATAGATTTCGCCGTACAATTTTTTTCAAAATTTATCAGGAAGCTTATATATGCCATAGAAGTTGCTTTGCAAAATTTTAGGTTTGTAACTGTCACCGCATTTGAGATCTGCATTGGGTATTTAAATACCCAATCGGCTAATCCGGGTTCTTTGTGTAAATAAAAATTTGCATATATGGCAACATTCTTTTGTCATAATGAACACCTAATAAATAGAGGATACTAGTGGCAAACTGACCACGAATTTTTCCCTCGATCTTTCCATTTTCTAATTTTCTACAAAGCTTTATTTATGGATTTTGTCATTTTTGAAAATCACACATCTTCGATCTCGAAAAGGAACATTTAACTGTATGAATTTCGTTTCACATTGTAAAGACAATAAATAGTTTCATTTTTCCGTAATGTTTTAAATAAAAAATTATTTTGATATCTCCCACCACTTTCGAAATATGGCCTTTTTCGTAAACACTGTTTTATGGGTATTTAAATACCCATTAGTGATTAATGGGTTAATAAAATTTTATACATTAAGACTTGCTAAATAGTTACCTATGTCCTTAAACATGTCCTTATACGTATATCTATTTATTTCCATGCATTGGAATGAATGTGAGTAGTTTTATTTACACTCGTTTGCGTTATCGGAATTCACTATCACCCGCAGCATGTTAGCTTCTATACAAATTACAATTATTTTAATTTAGTCAAAGAAAAGAAATGTGATTTTCTGTGTGCTAATAATTCCGAATGCATGTGTAAAAATTCCGTAAAAATTCCGTAAAAAACACTAAAAACTCCACCAAAATATGTATACAAATAAAAGTACTTTATATAATATATATTATACTAGCAACTCTCCGCGGCTTTGCTCGCGATACGTAAACAATTTATTTTTTATATAATATATAAAACATATTATGCTGTAGCAATGAGAAACGCAATTAACAGCGATAACTGTTTTTTAAAAATTGCAAATACTTCTTGCTATTATAGAAAGACTCTTTCTCTCTCTATATATATGTATCTCTCCCTCTCTCTATTTTAAATAGAAATGCAAAATTAGAAATAAAATTTAATGCCGTTTACCAAATTTTTATTAAATGTTTTAAATAATGCATACTTTTTAAGGATGGGTTTTTTTCCAAATAAAGTAATAATATTAAAAAGCCTGTTTGTTATATTTAAGTAAATTTTTTGTCAATGTGTGTGGGGCTTGTAGTACTTTGCATTTTAAATCAGATTTTGTAGTTAAATTTTTAATCATAAGAATCAACTGAATTTCTATTATTAATCCAAACTTTGGCACTATTTGTAATACGGATATACGTACGTACTTATAGTATGTAAGTTTTTAAATTTACTCATATAACATCTTATCTTTTCTGTTCACACTGTTAACCGAGTCTCTTATTGCCCTTCCATCAAAATAGCAGTGAATTAATAGGTGCACAAAACTATACTTTACCATACTATACTATACTTTTTTTTTTTTGTTGGACGTAGTGATAGCGCGCTATCATCTAGTGGCCCCACGATACTCCACCAGCTCCACCCCGGAACCGCGTTAGCATTTCATCAGGACGGGGGTTTGATTTCGTAAGATTCCTACGTCCTCCTTAAGCAAGGAGGTTCGGAACTACTGAAGTTTCTCTCCTTTAATATTTTATTTATGTGTCTTTCACACAAAGTCCATGCATGTTCAGATTTTAGCATTTCGTTCAACAGATTCTCTTCAGTTAATGTAACACCTAGCACATCATTTAAAGCTCGTCTCTCCTCCAACCACTTTTCACATTCGAAAAGTATGTGCTTTGCATCTTCTTCTAGCGCTGCGCATGAATCGCAGCTGCTTATTTCTTTTAGTTTAAATCTATGCAGGTATTTGTTAAAACTACCATGGTTTGTCATAGCCTGAGTCAGAAAATATCCCATGTTTCCATGTCGTCTTTCCAGCCAGACTTTTATATTGGGGATAAGGCTATATGTCCAGCTCCCGTTCATGTTTTGATTCCAACGTTCTTGCCATTTAGTCACTACATTGTCCCTGGCATTAATTTTTACTTCTGAAATTTTTTTCTTTCGCTCTTGTGTATTAGTGTTCGCCCAACTTATAAGTTTAGTTTGGGTATATATTTCTTCTCTTTCCAGTATTAATAAGTCTATTGGTGGCAGACCTGCAAGCACTAAAGCCGCACTTGTGGACACTGTACGGTACGCTGATATAATACGGAGAGCACTAACTCTCTGTGCTTTCTGTAGTTCCCTCATATTATTCTTCAGATTCAGTGCCCTGACAAAGGTTGGAGTAGCATAAAGAAGCTGGGAGTGTACTACGCTGTTTATTAATTTTCTCATCTGCGGCCTTGGGCCACCACAGTTTGGCATTATTCTGGCCAATAATGCTGCCGTTCGCAAAGCTTTGTCACGAATATTTACTACGTGCTGTCCAAAGCTAAGTTTGTCATCTAATTGCACACCCAAATAGCATAAGCTTCGTTTAAAGGGTATCTCTCTATCTTGTAGACGTATTTTCGGTATTTTGAAGACCCTACGATCTGTCACTAGAATTGCTTCCGTTTTTGGAACTGCAAGTTTCAAACCGTTTCTTCGCAGCCATCTGTTATAACGACATAAGCTATCGTTTTCCACTATCTCGATTAATTCGGCAGTTCGCTGGTTTACTACCAGAGCAATATCATCAGCGTAACCTATTAGTTTTGCACCTTCTTGTAATTCCAAATTCAGTAGACCATCGTACATTACATTCCACAGGAATGGTCCTAATACTGAGCCCTGAGGTACACCTGCTGTTATTTGGTACTCTTTTATACCATTTTCCGTCTCATAGATTAAAATTCTGTTATCCAGATAGTCTGATACTATGTTAAAGAGATAGTTATCTAAACGTCGGTTTCTGAAAGCTTGTAGTACTACTTTCCACTACTGTGTTAAAAGAATTTTTAACATCTAGTGTTATTATTGAGCAGTATTCTCCTGTTGTTTTGGCCTGTATAGCTTTATTGCATACTGCGCTAATGGCATCAACTGTACTCTTCCCTTTGCGGAAGCCATGTTGCATAGGGGATAGTCCGCCAAGGTCATCTATGCGCTCTTCCAAACGTTTTAGCATTACGTACTCTAATAATTTTCCTAGTGAATCCAACATACAGAGTGGTCTATAGGAACTAGGCTCATTTAATGGTTTATTTCTCTTTCGTAACAAAACTAACTTTTGTATTTTCCATTTAGCTGGAAAGATTCCGTTTATTAGACATGAATTGAAGACTTCAAGTAAAAGATCTGGCCATATCTCACATACTACTTTTATGAACTCATTTGGTATACCATCTGGTCCTGGGCTCTTACCTATTTTTAGTTTACTACATGCATGTGTAATGTCATCTACGTTCAGAGGGATGAAACCTTCGACTTGATAATTTGGTTCTCTTTTTAGCCCATCTTCATCGAATGGAAATAGTGTTTCTACTATTGTTGTTGCCCACACTGGTTCTTTAATGCCGGGTATAGGTTTAATTCCACCAAGCTTTTTCATCACAATTTTATACGGTTTGCCCCATAGGTCGGAATCTATTTCGTTACATAGCTTTGTCCAGCATCTTTTCTTACTCTCTTTTATGGCTGTTCTTAAGGTTTTACGTGCTGTTTTATACTCAACCGTTAAGAGCTGGTTATCATGGTTTCGTGTTGACGCTCGACGTGCTGCAAGGCATTTCGCCCTCAACTCACGTATTTTAGCATTCCACCAGTATACTGGGCGCTTGTTATTGTATTTTTGAGCTCTTGGCATTGCGACATTACACGCTTTTGTGAGTATCTTCGTCAGCGACTCTGCGGCATTTTCTACATTTATATTTTCGGATTGGTTATCCATATTTCTCTCCTTAGCCCGAGTAATATAATCGGACAATTTTTTGTCATTAAGTTTTCTGACGTTCCATCTTGGGAAATTTGCATCTTCTACACTCATATTTGGACGTTCATCTATATTAAATGAGATATACTGGTGCTCACTTAAGGTGAGATCTTCCAGCACTATCCAATTCATGTTTTCATTGTAGAGGTTTGTCGTTCCAAAGGTGATGTCGATAATACTACCACCTGTACCTCTCCGAAAGGTAAGTTTGTCTCCGATATTAAATATCGTAAGACCAAGACTAGCAACCATTTCACACACTGTAGTACCCTTTTTATCCATTTTTTTGGAGTTCCATTCTGTAGATTTACTATTGAAGTCTCCTCCAATGATCACTTTATATTTTGAGGACCTGATAGAAACATCAAGTATGTTAAAGGCTTCTGCAAACAAATTAAAGTCTATATTTGGTGAAAAGTAGCAACTATATAACCTAATTTTGTCCACTGTGACATATACGAAGCCAGCGTTGCTTTCATCAACTTCGCTTATTATTAATCTTCTGTTTCTTACCATGATGGCTGCGCAATGGTTTTTGTCTTCGTACCAAACTTGAGATGGTGGGTTTCTGTACGGTTCGCTTATTAAAAGTATGTCTGCATTAATCTCTGTCGCCTTCTGTATCATCAGGTCTTGCGCTTCTCTACCCCGTCCTAGATTGATCTGTAGAAATTTCGTGATCATTTTCTTGTTTTATTTCTTATGTTGATTGCACACGCTGTACTACCAATATAATGCTGAGAATTTATTGAGCCACTTTCATGGCATAGTATGCATCTCGTTTCCGCTTTGCATTCTTTAGCTTTGTGTCCCGGATTACAGCATTTTCTGCATAGATTGCTTCTATCTGTACCTTTACACTGGCTCGAAATATGACCCTGTTCTAGGCACCTGAAGCATTTCTGAACTCTAATCTTACTCCTCAGCCTACACATAACCCATCCTACTCTGACTTGCCTCGTACGGAGTAGTGGAGCTGCTAAGTGCTCAGGTAGTTGAACGAGCGCTTGTTTGGTTCCTCCAAACGATGTTCTAAAATTTAATATTTTGAACGTTGTGGGTTCTTCTACTTTTGTTGCCTTCATAAGAGTATTTACAAGTTCATCTTTATCTGTTGACTCATCCATGTCTCTGATATCAAGAATATGATTTTTGGTAACCGCTCTAATCATGACATCTTCACCAAGCGTGTTACCTATAGCGTTTCTGAGCTTTTCGGCTTGGCCTTCGCCTTTTTTAAGTTGAACGAGTAAGTCTCCAGCTTTTGTCCTTCTGATACCCCTTATCTCCACACCGATATCAGTGGGATTTATTTGTTGCTTCATCTTTTTTATAACATCTGCGTATGACTCAGACGTGTTGGATTTAATTGTTATTGCCTCTCCTTGGATTCGCATTTCACGGCGTTTGTTACTTTGATTATCTTTTTTCTTCCTTGCTTTTCGGTGGCTCACTAGTTCCCAATCATTTGCCACAGCCGGAGTCTCTGGAATATTTATTTCAGCCTGGGTCTGCAGTGCTTTGACTGTTGCAGGTGTTTTCGGTACTTTTCGTTTCCTCTCTTGGGCAGGAGAAATAGGGTCAACTTGAGTGGCTTTAGATAGCACTTGCTTACGCTCGTCGCATGACAAAACTGGGTTACTACCTATCGCTTCCCTGTACTCTTTTATTTGCTGGTACAGTGCGAAAGCACAGTTAAGATTATCGCGTAACGTCCTGTGTATATTCTTTGCGCCGGAGACAATGCCATTTGCTGCGCTAAGTTTATTGCCTAACTCAATAAACGCTTTTTCTTCTGAAATTCTGAGCTGACTTTGATGTCTTTTTTCGCCTTCTAAGCTATCTGCTTTACGAGTATTCACAGGTGTGCTCGTGTAATCTCTTATGGTACACACATTTTTACCAGGTGGTTTTTCTGACCCCTTTGCTTGCGGTGATCTTACTATCACCGAGCTTTTCACAAAGGGATTTTTTTAAGACATTTTCATCAGCGTTCCTCATGTACAAGTCTTCATCTCCGTTTTCCTTGTTATGGGTTAGTTTTGTTTTTTCTTGTTGTTGTTTGTTGTTGTAACTCTCCATTTCAATTGGGTCTCAACTCGAAGCCGCTATCGCCGTTTGAAGTGTAGTTACGTTTTGATCCCATGGTTATCTATGCAAGCAGGGAGGCCATGCGAGGGTTGACATAAGATCCTTATGGGGTATTATGCCAGTGCCGAATCCGTACTAATCAGAAAATATCCATCTGAACCTACACCACCAACTCAATGGTGACAAACATTGAACGTACTCCGAGACTCGCTATGTTTTAACGAGACGGAGGGCAACTGTGAATTTCACTTCCACTTACTGAGGTCATAGACTGCCACAGTTGTCAGCCCAGGGTGCTTCAAATCCAAAACAGTATCCAGCAATGCCATAATTAGAACCGTACTGGGCTTTCAATTCAGTGAAAAATTAATAAAAATATAAAAAAAAACAAAACTCAGAAAATATAAAATAGAGCACACAAGTATAGGTTAGTTTCTGGCCATAAAATATTATATTTGTGAGAAAAGAATTGCAAGAGAGCCAAAGAAATGTTGAAATGTTGAGTGGTCATCATTTAAATTCTCATATTTGAGTTTTTGTTTACGAGCTCGTAAATGCTGGTAGGTACGGAATAAAATATCATTTCAAAGCCTTACCAAAACGTAAATATGAAAATAGTAACCTAAAATTTATTTTCTTAACATTTTCTTTAAGAAAAATAAAACAGCAACATACTCAAAATTGTTGGTTAAAAAAAATATATTTATAAACTCATGTAAGAAGACATCATAATGAAATTTAAAAGGTATGGAGAGCAGAGGAAAAAGTCTCTTAAAGATTATGGACTAAGTAAATTAATTAAATAAATTAATTCCTCATTTTGTTTGCTTTCTTTAATAGAAGCTACAAACGCTGAAAACAATTTATCACTGATGATTTAAGAGACATTTACAATATACAAAAACAAAATGCATAAGAGGGTTTCTCATGAGGGAAAGCACATTTCGTCTTAATAAACTTTTTTACTTAATTACCTTACTAACCTACTTAATTAAATTCATTTACTTATTTTCTTAATAAATTTACTTTACTTTAATTAAATATTTTTTGTTTATAATATCACACCTTTTTAATGACTCTGTATGAACCATTCTATTTTTATAAATTTAAAGTAAAATGGCTCCCATACGCACTTTAAAAATTCACTTTTAAAATAAAATTTAATATAAACTTAAAACTGCTAGGTGCAGTTTCTAAAACAACTTCAAAGTACTTTACAAAAAATTAACTTTTTTTAAATTAAAGTGTTTTCTTTTTTTAAATTTTTATTTTTTATAACCCTCTCACGTAAGTTTTACATCAGAATAGATAGTAAAAAATTAACATCAACCCAATCAATGTGTAAAATTCAAACCTGAAATCAATGCTGACGTACATGATTGAAATCTGTGGAGAATTTGAATAAAATTTCAGGGCTGAAGAGGCAGAAACTAACATAAAAATTTCAGGCATGATTTCAGTTATAAAAAAAGTTTAGTTTCAAACCTGAGTTCATAGCTGGAAATCAGAAATCATTGAATGAACACATCTGAATTCATTGCTGGTATTCAGATCAGAAATCAAAGGTGAACATTTAAAAAAATTAATACCGAATGAAAATTTCTTTTGAGCATTTACATATTGCTTATTTAATGACCATTCAGAAGGATCTTTTGAAAGAAATTCTAGAGATATGTCGAACCGTGAAAAGAAATTTCTGGTGATTTCAGTAATGAAATCATAAAGATTCTGTGTGGACAGCGCTCAAACTTGCTTCGCCGGAATCACTTAGTGGTTGACAATGGTAGATTCGTTGGGAGGGAAGTCACTCGAAGACGTCAATCGGAAATTCAAAAAAATGAGGAACAGTTGCAATATTCACTTTTGGTTGTTTCCGAAAATGAATTGAATATGTATGTTGAAATTTGAATTTGATAATGATTTTTAAAATAAATTTCATAAAAGCATACATATTGATGTGTTAAATTTCATAAATAAACAAATGTAATTTTTGTAACAATGGCTATTATTTAAAATATTTATGCAAAGTAGACTTTTGTTGTACTAATTTCTAAATGTTTTTGGCTTTGCTTTGTACGGATTAACAGCTATTTCAGCGAAAAAAATTGATTTTCAAGTAAATTAAATTAAGGATCTGAAAATACTGAAAAATCGATATTACGACAACTTTATGCATCCAGCATTATGAATCCAGCATTAGTTTTTGAAAGAAAAATTAATTGCAAAAAGTTTTTTGGGCCACCCTACTAAACATATACTATAAGCATACTTATGTATTAAATAAAAAATTATGTAAAATCTTAAAATTTAGTGTTATATATACTATATGAATATTTACGCATAAAATTAAAATTTAGGAAAATCGTCGAGATCAATTATTAAATTTATGTCTGTGTTATTTTCATATAAATTCATGGTTTTACATTTTTTTATTGAGCTATGAGGTTTGAAAGTTATCACAAAACTTTTTTAAACATGTTGGTAGTAGCGTAGCAAGGGAGTGGTCCGCCCGGGTGCACAGCCAGATGGTGTGCAAAATTCTTTATTATAATGTACAATTTTTTGTATAATAATAAATTTTCTTTTAATAGGAGCGCATAATTTAATACCAAAGTATATATGTTTTTTTATATTTATGATTGAACTTATTATTTTGACTGCACTCTTTCATTGCAGAGGCCAAAAGGTGCAAAAATACAATTAAAAAAAAATTGAAAATATATACAGTCAAATCTGGATATAACTACCCCCGAAATAGTAAACAGCTCGAAATAGTAAACATTTTAGTAACTGACATTTCAGAGAATAAGAAACAAAAAAAAAAGAACAAAAAAATGTAAGCAGAAACATAAATTTTTTAAACAAAAAATTCAGTCTCGAAAATGCGAACAATCTGGATGCAATGAACAGGACTTCCAAAAATTAGTTCCAAAAATCCAGATTCGACTGTATAAGTAATGTTTGGTGAGGGGTGCAATTATCATGAAGGTAAATTAAAAATGTTTATATATTTTATATAGTTAGAATAATAATAAGATTGATGCCACAATTGTTTCTTATTATATAAAGCTTTGCTATGTAAAAGTATGTAATGGTTTTTTGGAAGTGGTCAGTATAGTATGCAATATAAATAAAAAACAGAGTGTCTGGATAGTAATGTCCGACCGAATATTCGGCTTCGGTATACGTCATATTTTTAACCTTTGACTTCAGCCCAAAATAGTTGAATATTTGCTGAATGTTTTTGTTTTGTAGTAATGCAAAAAAATTTATATATTTTTCTTTTTTGCAATTTTCGATAGCTATAACTGTGTAAAATATCATTCTAAAAGGTTAAACAGAAATTCTTAATTGTTCAAAAGCTATGAGCTTCCGAGCCGACCGCGTCAAGACAGGAAGCGCCCTATGTTTAAACTTAAAAAGCGTTTTTTTTAAACAGCGTTTCTCGAGCTTGCAACTTTCATAACTCAGTAAATTTTTAACGAATCTTTATGTTGTTTTTTCAAAATACGAGTTATTAAATTGTCAAAGAACCATAATCTCATTGATAAATTTCATATTGGAATTTTTATCAACAAAAAAGTAACAAAAATATTCAGTAAAAATGGCAAAAATTATTCCATAATCACATTCATACTTATGTAACGTACCGCCTTTTTGGCGTTCTATAGCTGGGACAGCAAAGCGGCTGTCCAGGGGTCGTTCCAAAATTTATATTCTTTCTATTATTTTGAGACACCAAATCAGACGCTTTCGGTTTCATTCATCACGTTACAATTTTATTTATTTAGGCTTTAATTAAATATGACCAATTCTTACAAGGTAAAATCTAAATATCGATACAAAAGGTTATTTCAAATAAATAACCGATTCCTGCAATATGATAATTATGGGTTTTATTTGGCAAATTCGTTAATTATTCTTATAATAAATATTATTTTATCGGAGGCCCACAAGGGCCGGAACGGCAGTTGGTGTGGTAAATTTTTATAATTGAAATAAATGTGGCTAGATTCTGAGAAGGTTATAAATATTTCAAAAGAAGAATTAATTTAATTTTTCTGTTAGCAGGAATGCAATAATTTCTGCTGGTTATTTGTAGAAATACCGATTGCTCTATAAATTTTGGGCTATCTTTAGATTCAGAAATATTTCGCCTGAAGGGCGATAAAATAAATATTTCGGGTTTTTATAAAATGTTATCCAACTTAAATATATGAATTAAATCTTTGCAATAAACATTTGCGATGAAATTCAGAAGTATTTCGCCTGAAGGGCAAAAATTAAATATCTCGTTTGTTAAATTTTATTCAACTTATGATTTAAATTGTTGAAATATTTGAGATAAATATTTGCCATCAACTTTAGCAATATTTCGCCTGAAGGGCAATTAAGATAAATGTTTCGTTTTATAAGATTTTATCCCACTTATGAATCAACTATAAATATTTGAAATAAATATTTGTAATAGAATTTTGCAATGAATATATTTTTTTGAAATATAAATTTTAAGTAAATGTTTTGAAATAAATGACGGAAAATACAAGGAAAGAAAATGTTTGATATCACCGAGTCCCGAATAGTGTGGCTTGATTGGTGGTGCCGATTCCGATGGATTGGCCCTCGATGTCCTTGAGAGTCAGTGTGTGGGCCAGCCGTGCAACGAGCTTGCCGTCCGTGTAAAGGCAGGTAGGTAACCTAAATGGGAAAAGAGTAAATTTATCAACGTCGGTTAAGCGAACTCGTCCGTTGATAAACTTGAGGATGGGATAGGTGGTGGTTATTTGGAGTTCGAGGAATTTGCAAAGAACCGATTAAACGAATACGAGAACTTTGCAAATTCAAGGATTAAGGAGGATGGAGAGGTTACACTAGCCTGGATTTTTCCACTGGATCGGCGCCTTTGCTACCGGTCCACACACACACACACACACACACGCACTTTCGTTGAAACCTCTGGTTTCGGCACAGTCTCGATGGGTTTATCCTGATAGAGCTGTCCTTTTACCATGAAATCCTGATGGTCTGAGAGTAAGGTGTCCTTGCTAGTTGTTTGATCTTAGTCACTTTCGCTGTAGCGTCCTTTTCTCCACTGACTTGGTTACACTTGAGGTCACTTCTGAACGAATTACTTTTCGCGGTATGTTCACTGTTGGAATGTTTACTTGATGGTAGTTTTCACTGACTGTCTCGATTTTTCTTTTTCTTCGCCTTTTATAGGCAGCAGTCGGATGTTGTTGACAGCGTAAATGATTCTTCTTCTTATTCGATGCTCCATAATTCTTTCGTTATGGTGATTTTGTAGTTGTGTAGTTTTGTTTCCTTCTCGTTCGTTCTGCTAGTTATTATATTGTCGTTCCTTGTACTCCCCTGCTCATTCTTGTGTATGTATAGGTGGTCGACATGATGCTGGTCGGGTTGTGCTCGCTCCCGCTCTGAGCGCCAATTTGTTTTGCGCTTTATTTTGTCGAGGTGTTGGTGCTTTTGCTGACCCTGTTGATTAGTGCGCATGACTCGGTTGTTCGGCTCCCGCTCTGAGCGTCGTTTTGTTTTGCGCTCAACTGTGTTGATGTGTTGGTGACTTTTCGACATGTTGACTAGTGCGCATGACGCAATTAATCGGCTCTCGCTCTGAGCGTCGATTTGTTGTCTGTTTCCGATGTGTCGGTATGGCAGTGCACCGATCGCACTCCGCTCTCCGCTCTGAGTGGATGGTCGGGTCGTCGCCGCTCACTGTCATGGTCTCAGCTAGTTTTTCCCGACTAGGTAGCTTCGTCGTTCCTCGGGTATATGCTCTCTTGGGTGCTCTCTGATGTCCGTGTATGCGACGTAGATGTTGCTAAGGGAACTCGATGTCGCTGGCGCGACTGTACCATGTTGACCGCTCTATTTGTTTTCTCCATTTGCCCGCCTGGCGTGACTCTCCCGTTAGGTTTGGGTATCAAGTTTGGCTCACTATGAGATAAAGAGGAAAAATGTGAGTGTATGGGTAAGTATGTGCATAATTCTTTATTATGCCTATTATAATGTTAACCCTTGATGGTCTATCACCATTTTTTCCCTTAACCCCACTATCGACCTGCCTTGACTTAAGTGTCTCTTGTCCGTGGCTAGTGTTTTATGTTTAAACACCCCTGTAGGCCTCCTTGATCATGATGGACGACGATTCGTGCATGAATTTAAACCACTTTCATGCATGAACCGTTATCTCTTAAATTTGAATATTAAGTGTTTGCAGGAGTGTTTTCTGACCGTACTCTTTATTAAATAGAAATAATAAACATTTATTATGGTTTTACTCAGCCCTTTTATTTATTTTAAACAGCGATTATTTTACTATCAATGGTGTTTTATTGGGCAACACGCCCCTTGTCCATTGACAAATATTTATAATGTTTATAGCGCATATGCGCGTTAGTTTTATTGGTCAATTAATAAATATTTCGCAGATAATATCGCATTATTTAATGTTTGTTTAGTTTATTTGTTGTTTAATAAATTCTACCGTGAGTTTGCACGGCTAAATTTCTGACCTTTCGAGGTAGTCGTTTGTCGTAATTAATTTCTACTGCTTCGGCAGACCGGGCAATGGGCTGGTGACCTTGCACCAACTCGTTCTGATGGCCTTTCCGGCCGTTGTAACAGATGTGGTGGGTGTCGGGCCCCTTTTAGCATGGCAAGAAGCTCCCGGCAGGGTAGTGTCTGTTTTCGTAGTTCTTTTGAAACTCAGTTTCATCGGATTACTCGCGTACTAAAGGAAAAAAAGAAAATTTACAATTTGCTTTTAAAAATATGTAGGCAAAATTTGTAGTGCAAATTTTGGTCCTTACACTTAACAGGAAAATATTTTTATATTTGTTTCAGATGAATTTTGCAATCGTGACCTTCCCACAGGTCGCCAGTTCAGTTCGTGTTTTAAGCACTGGTCCATGTCGCCCCAATAATTAAATAAATGTTGATTATAATCTGAAAATTTTATACAATCTTCTTCAAAGTACTGCAAATATACCTTAAAAGTTTAGAGTTATTATTTACTTTTTCCAAAAAAGATTAATGGAAATTGCATATTTTTCGGCCTATTTATGTTTATTTAATGAGTGCCATTTTTTTGCACTGAAATTAATAAATAACGATAGCTTGGCCCAAATTTAGTTATTTTTTTTTACTTGAAAAAAATTTTGTTAGAATTCGGCTTCGGCCAAAAATCCACATTCGGTCGGACACTACTGGACAGGTTTCATACAAAACTTCAGAGCAGAACAAAATCAATAAAATAAATTCAAAATGTATTTGAAGCAATCCTTCCATCGAGCTTGCTAACTGCAGATTTGAATTCAAAGAATGGTCAAAGTCAATGATGAGGTCAATGAAAAAGAGTTAACGATTGAAATACCAAGGCTCAGTTGGCACCTTAAAACTGCAGACATTGCTTTTGAAACACATACAAACTGTACCTGAGTGGATTTTTAAAATTGGTTCAAAATTATTTATTAAAATTACCAAATTTAAAACTGGTTGCCGAATCTAACAATTGGTTTTATTTTTATCAAAATTATTTTTAACGACTTGCGTTTCTGTTGGTTCATGCGAAAGAAGTTTTTCCAAACTTAAATAAAAAAAAAATTATTTACGGTCTAACTACAATGGGGTAGTCAAGACTTACAGACCTCTCAATGTTATCTATTGAAGCCGATGAGGTTTATTGATTTGAGAGACGAACATTGATTTTGATGAAGTTATCGAACAGTTTGCATCTCTTTGAGCAAGAAAGAAGACATTTTAAATTTTGATGATACCTTAAAGTTTAATTTTATGAAGGCCTCCAAAGCCTAAAAATGGAAAAATTGTCGCTCTCAATATGTTTAGAAGATAAAATTCTCGAAAACTCAAAATATCAGTTCCATTTCATGAAAATGAAGTGGTTTTTTATTGTTAAACACATAAACCCGTTCAATCAGAAGATTCTGCCTTAGTTTGTTATGCCATATGAGCTCTTACTAGAAAAGGCCTATGGCCCTTTCTTCAACCATCATACATATATTACTTCATAATTTTACTCTAATTCACAGTAATCCAAAATATTCCCTTGACTTCTTAGATTTCTTCTAAGGAGTTGTATTTTTTTTAATTATTATTTTCTGCATTACTTTCTTACAACAGTCCTAATGAAGTAAACACTTAACTTTAATATGTACACTGGACTAGGTTAAAACTGAATACACAGAATTACACTTGAAGTTATTTTTTCCACTTTATTATTGTTTTCGTTTTTATTTTTGACACTTATTTTATTTTGAGTGCCTAAAAAAGCTATCGCATAAAATTGATAGGTAAAAGTGAATGTCAATTTGATAATCACCTGGTAATCACGTAGAGCAGTAGTGATGATTTTGATAACAAACTATCAACTATCACTTTAGCCGAATTCACCCCAATATGTGTATGTATTTACAAATTTTTATTTTTTGTATAGAAATTTTAGATATGGATAAGGATATCCGACCTTCAGAGGTGCAAAATTTATTTTCCACCCCTGGTGCCAACAACCCAAGCTACACCACTGCATGTTGGCAAGTTCTAACAGTTAACAAATACAATTTTGTTTTATATTAAAAAGTAACCTTGTCATAAATTACTAAAAAATCATAAATTAAGAGGTCGAAGAAATATTACATTATTATTGAACAAATTATTTAAAAGTTTATCTCTAATTTTAATTCGTATTTTGTTTTAAAAGTTTCATACAACAAAAAACTTGCTTAACCTCAGCGTTGCCTAAACGATTAATTTAGTAAGGAAAGCAAAAAGTCCTTTGAATCTGAATTGTGTTTGTGCTGTACTGTACAGTACTTGTGCTTACCTCTATTTTCCAATCAACAAGTTTAAAGTTTTGGAATTGTTGAATCACTTTTGTCGAATTTTTTGGTGCATGGTAGATAACAGTTTGTTTTGCTTCTTTAGAAGTTATATTCGTTTAAAAATTTTGAACATTGATATTTTTTAAAATATTGATTTTTCGTGATATTTCAAACTTAAAAAGCGAGTTTAGAACCAAATTTGTGCAGAAATTTAGGCTTTAATACAAGAAGGTTTTGAGTACAATAATTCTAAATTTTAATTTGAAGTAAAAATATGAAAATGTGATACTCGTATTTTAGAAAGAAATATCAAATTATGCAACAATTGAGAAAATCTTAGTCCTTTTGTATTTTGGAAACATCAACATTATTGCTTTCAAAGAAAAAATTTACTTCATTAACTTCCACCTACACATATTTAAGAAAAACAATAAATCTGAAGATGTTTTTGTCGCTAAACAATTGATTTGACTGTATTGCTTTAAAATTATTTTCTTGGACTCAAGAAATTCCAAAATGTGTATGTTGTTCAAGCCATTGATCGGAAATTGGAAGAACGCTTTATTTTTCGTTTAACAAGGTACTTTCAGGGAAAAAATTAAATGTCGATAAATAAAAAATACTCATAGTTATTTTTGAAGAACATTTGTGCTAATTTAGACAAAATATAAGAATACAAAAAATATTCCACCTCTTATAATGCATATTTTGTAAAAAAAAAATATGTTCTCGGAAAAAAAAATATTTAAAAGTGGAATACTATATTCCACTCTGGTCACACTGCTCGCCGAATGTCTTAGCGGTGTACTGCAAATTCCTCAGTTTGTTCCTGACGCTTCAGATGCAAGGTGTTTAGTATGTATAGTCTGTGGCTAAAGGCGGTGGTTAGGTGGTGACGATTTATTGTTACTTATTACTAACTATAACAAATCATTATGACTGAACGAGTTATATAATGATTAACATAACTACATCCATGGTAATATAAGGTAGTTCCCTGCTGGATTACAACACACACAAATTAGGCATTAATTTAACATGGGCTTGTCATAGGCGGTAATGTGTGGTGCTTACATCCAGCATTACTTATAAGTCAGAGGTGCACTAATTACATCCAGTATTACCAAAATGTCAGAGTATTACTAGTTACCACCTATAAGTCAAAAGTCAACTAATTACCACCTGCACTACCCATAAGTCAGAGGTCAACTACTTACCACCTCCATTACCCATAACTTAGAGGTCAACTACTTACCTCAAATATTACCTATAAGTCAGAGGGTAACTAATTACCTCTCGTATTAATTGTACGTCAGAATGTAACCCATTACCTCCAGTATAACTTATAACTCAATGAGTAACTACTCAAAGAGTACTCGTTGTTTTGTTTCAGTTGAAATAATTTTTTTATTAATAAATTATGCCTATATACATGTAGAATAAAATCAAAAATTTTTGAAACAAATAAAAAAAACTAAAGTTTAATACAGTATAAACTCGATAATCCGGATAATTGATTACAGACCCCGATCCGGATTATCGAGATTTCCGGTTTATCGAGGTTTTTTATCTGGTTTTTTTTAATTGAATAAATTTAAATTTTTAAATTTAACGTATATCAACACTAATTTCTTTTGATAAAGTAAACAAATCACAGTTTAATCAAATAAAAATATTAATTTTTAATTTAACGTGTATCAACACTAATTTCTTTTGATAAAGTAATCAAACACGGTTGTTTGCCGCGAATAAGTTAAGCTTTTTTCCAAAGCAAGATCCCGCAATTCGTGTAGAACTAAGACTTTTTCCACACCTACATTATTTTCCTCGGCCCATTTTATTAATGTCCATGTATCCATTTATCCAAACTTTAAAGAGCGTCTATTTTTAAAGAACAGAATTTTATAGTTTTTCAGTCCTTTTTTGTTCTATGTAAAATTTCTCTCTCGCATAATCATGCTATATTGCTAAAACTAAATAACAAAATAATAAATCGCATGAATTAATCAACCGAATTCGATAAATTTGGGCTTAAACTCTTCGTTTTGAATTGTTTATTGAATTAAATAATGAATTGAGCCAAAAAAATGGCCATGAAAGTAATATTCTTGGACAAAATCATGAAAAAATGGAAAAATGGACAAAAATGCCCGTAACTTTTGAACCGTTGGACCAATGTTGGAGGTTTTTTTTTTAAATTGATCAAAATGAGCTCACCTTTCCAACGCACCTGGCGATTAAACCCGATCGATAGTTTTTGAGTTATGGATGTGAACGTGTAGATAATATTTCATACGAACGTCAATTTGGGAAAAAATCTACCAACAAAAAGTAGGGGACTCGATTTTAACGATAGAGGTATGGTTCCTTTGGCAAATTTTCATGGAATAACCCATAGAATACGGAAATCATAGGGAAATTGTCGAAAAATAAATCAACCCGCCCTAATATATATATTTATAAATTAAATTTAAATTTTGTTTAAGTTTTTTTTTCAGTGAGTTACAAAGAATTTAGTTTTAGGCCACTGTTTTAGTAAAATTAATTTTGTTACGTAACAGCTTGTTAAAATTTCTTGATTTTTGGGTCAAGTACTATTAATACACGTTAAATTACAAAAATTATTTTTTAAAAAAAAATTTTTTTTTCTTAAAAATTAGTAAGTTTTTTATACAAAATTTAAAAAAAAAAACGAAATTGCAAAAAATTTGTTTCAGTTGTATGAGAGGTACCACGCCCACATGTCCAATTATGCCTTAATTTAATACGTGTCCTCCAAATGACGTATTATATGATTGCCTAAGTTTTTGTTTTTGTAGCATTACTAGTTCTCTAGATATTGCGAAAAATTTGATCCCTTTGTATAGGAGGTGCCATTTCCACTTGTTTAATCACGCCTACTTTTGACATATTTCCCATAAATGTTGCAGTTGATGACTGACTAAGTTTCTGTTGTCATGGTTTCACTGGTTTTTCAGATATTGCGAAAAATAAGATACATTTGTATGGCCACGCCCACGCCCACTTGTCCAAATATTTTAAACCCCTTTTTTTGTACTTTTCTGTGCCTAAATCACTAAAAACGTAATCAAAATAATTAATTCCCTCTAGTTTGTACGAATCATTCTATTGTGCAGTGCTCTGTATGGCTCGCACAAGACAAGTAGTGCAGATTTAAAACATTTTATAACAGACTTGTTTATGGAGAATACATCATTTTTCTTTTTTTGTATTATTTCTAAATTTGTATAAATATATATTATTTTTTTAAGAATTTCCTACGTGGTCCAGAAAGTTTTTTTTAAATTTTTTTATAAAAACTTATTAATTTTTAAGAAAAAAATGAAAAAAAATCATTTTTGTTATTTAACGTGTATTAATAGCACTTGACCCAAAAATCAAGAAATTTTAACAAGCCGCTATGTAGCAAAATTAATTTAACTAAAACAATGGCCTAAAACTAAATTCTTTGTAACTCATTGAAAAAAAAATTGCTATTTATTTTTTTTTCATATACACTTCAATAATATCCATTATATATATAAAAACTACGACGTTCTGTTTTAGGTGGCAAGTTTCACGAATTTTCACTAATAGCCCTCCTTTAAAAGTGCACCTGTAATTAAATATATATAATACTAATTTTGAAGTAATCATTTGAGATGACATTGCACGCTGAAAAAATAAGTAATAATTATCCACCCAGGAAACCTGAAGCAATTCTTACCATAGAGCAGTTGGACTACGTTTTTGAGATCCCAATATATCGTCATTGTTTTCTACAATTTATAAATTTTCAGAAACTTTTGAAGAATTACTAGTGCCTGCGGAGTTAAATTTATTTTTCTAAGCTTCAAAATATATTTCTCTTTTTTAACTAGCCGAGCTAATTTTCTTATGCCTAGGCTCTTATTATAATAGTAAATACAAAATTATTTCTTTTATAAAAAGATATAAAACTAATTGTTAGTTAGTTTTCCTATCACACTTACCGTTTTGATTTTGTTTTAAATGTTTATTTTTATTTCACTTTAGAGTATAAACTTCATCAACCGAACGCATGGAAATGACTTTGAGCATTAAAGATCTAGAAATTGCACTTTACGCATTGAAACCGGTATCAATATAGAGCAATAATTGAATGCGCATTTTTGTTTTCTTACACAGTACAACACATGATTTGCCAACTCAATTCTGAGAACTGTATGTGAAATAAGACCCAAAAAGAAGAATTTCTGCATCATTCGTTTTGTCTTCTTACCTGCCAAAATATTTTTAATATCGACTTGAAGTTAGTACTATCGTATAGGGGAATTTATCACGTTTTAGGCCCTGTTGTTTGACACAGCTCGACAACCACTAGCCCGATTTAGTTGATATAAATTTTAAAAAATTAAGAATCACAATTCCCTTAATCTGTTCATATATTGTTTTCCTATAAAAGCAACAGTTTCCAAATTAAAAATAAGCGCATGAAGAAAAAAATATTTTTTTTTAAAAATTCATAAAAAATACAAAACGGAAATAAATTTCAAGTCTAGTTACTTTTTCGCAAAGTCACATAACCTATGAGCAAAATGAGACAAAGATCATGAAAATCGATGCACGCGTTTAACTTTGATTCGCAATTGAGTAAAGGTATGAATTTCAAAAATCAGTTATAGCCACCACTCTTAAAACAAAAATAAAAATTAAAAAATTATAATGCAAAAAAAATTTATTTATAAAAACTTATTGAAAATGAAATAATATGCAATTAATACGCAATTATAATATGCATAAAAACAAAATTTAGAACATTTTTTCAATTATTGGCAATATCCATCCTTGTAGAAGTTGACGCTTGTGGTTCTGATGATCTTGTTTTCTTCGTAGGTTGTTCGCATTCATGGTCTGAGTCTGTATCGTCATCCGAGATACACATACTATTCAAGGGCGTGTTTCTTTCACTGTGTTCACCAATTTCAATGTCTTCATCTTCGGTGCTTTCTTCAAACTGCATAATTGTGGAACTCCACCAATAAACCTCCGCAAGCAATGCATCCAATTTTTTGCTTTTGAACCGCTTTTCAACTGGCATGGTCACCTGGTGGAACCTCTCTCCTTGTTCGTCTGATTCCTGTGGTGATTGTGCCAAAAAGGTATCGAGGTGGTGGTGCAGGAAATGCAATTTCAGCGTCATGGATGCACCGATTTTTTCGAAATAATACAGCAACCTGTCCACTCGTTGCTGTATCTCTTCTCGCTGGACACGGTTCTTTCCTAGAACGCCTTCTATTACTTCTTTCAATGCGTTCCATGCATGTTGGTGGTCGTGATGCTCTGAAAGCAAATTTGTGAAAGAATCACTTTTGATCGATTTCCGAATATCATGTCCATTGAGAAAACCTGTTTTAAATACATAAGAAAAACGAAAAAATTATTGGTAATGCGAATGCATAGAAATTAACAAATTTAAATATGACAATATTTAAATACAGAGTACGATACGTACCGTTTTTAATTTTCTCATCACTGAGTTTCGGAAAGATGGATTTGAAACAGTCAAAGGCGCCGTTAACTTTTTTGACCACCACTTCAACGAATTTCTCAGCTATTCCCAGTTTCATGTGGAGCGGTGGCAACAAAATATCATCCAGGTCCTTTATCATAGGTTCATTGCGTTATTTTAATTGTTTGTTGAGCTCGGGAGTTCTTTCTTTCCAATCTTTACATTGATATTGATTTCCTTTGTATCGTGAATCGCAATTACAAAGGAAGCATAAATATTTTGGATATTCGCCCTTTTCTATAATCCCTTGTAGTATGTTGACCATCTTCAGATCGCAACAAATGTTCCATTTATGTTCATCGTATTTGATTTTCTTCAAAATTTCGCCCAATGCTTCATACGTTTCCTTCATAGTTGTGCTGAATCCCAATGGAATGGATGGTTTTTTATTTTTTTTTTTGCAGCAGCACAGCCTTCAAACTGGTAACTGAACCATCGATGAATAAACGCCAGTCGCCAGCGATATAAACCATTCCCAATTTTTCCACTAAGCCTAGTATATCATGGCAGTACGTGAACGTATTTGCCTCGTCAACAGAATAAAATTTCTGAAAATCAGCTTGGCGTTGTCGGTATGATGTTTCGCTGACATTTTGCTGTGTGAGTTTTCTGCGCTTCAAAAATGATGTCAACCATTCCGAGTTTTGTTGTGATAGTCCCATCTTAGCCACAATGTAATCCATTTAGATTTGTGTTACCGGTTCTGATCCATTATTTTCAATATCGGGTGTCCAATCAGCATCATCCAAATTGATCGGATGGGTGAAAACGGTTTCGGCTAGCAGGGACACAGTATCCGCACTCGGAGGTTTAGGTGCATCGGTATCAGCAGGGCGTTGCACTGGAAGTGTGGCAGTAAATGCAGCAGTGTATACTTTTGCTTTCAATTGTTTTCTGTTTAATCCAGGACGAAAATTTATGCATGCGTAGCACCTGGATTCATCATGTCCAGTTAGGTCTTCCACCCAAATTACTGGCTGTATAAAAGACAACTTTCTACTTTTTCCGTGCATCCATTTTAGAAGGGTAGTATAACAACTGTTGCACACTGTGTTCGGCGTAAAATTTGCACCACTTAAATCTGCTTCATCGAAATAATTACAATACGCGGTTTTGAATTGCTCAGTAAACAAATTTTTTCGATCTTTTTTCTGTATTTTTCGGACGATATGACCACAAACGTAACAAAATTCATCCAAATTTGGGCACTTGTTGTTTTCTATATTGATATATTTTATGCTTTGTTGTTATTTACTTTTAAAAAACTGGAGAAAAATCGGAAAATAAATGGGCGCATATTTTAAGGGTAGCTGGCTATATACCTGATTCAGCACTTTGTAAAAGATTGTCCTTTCTTTATTAGAGTTCCCTAACTTGTGACTTTAAGGCGAGTCACGCCACAATATTAGGCCACAAGGCCGCTCTTTAAAACCGAAAGAAAAACAATGGCAACAATGCCGTAAGTATGCTTAACTTCAATTCTTCCCTTTATTTAGCGAGCACATGCTTTTATAGGGGCTCGCGACCAAAGTTTTGAGTTTTTTACAAAAATAGTTTTCTACAAAATATTGAGTTCTAAAGAAAATAACTTAAAGATATTGAGTGCTTACATTCTATTGGTTACATGAAATATTTTGGGGCGTCACATATTTTCCAAATGTAAGAAAAGCTTACTCAGTACTTTACACAGCTCAATTTTCGTATACAAATCTTAGTCATGCTTGCTGTGAAAGAATGTGTAACTCAAACAACAAATGTTGTAATA
Organism: Dichetophora obliterata; assembly: GCA_963920525.1. NCBI lineage: Eukaryota > Metazoa > Arthropoda > Insecta > Diptera > Sciomyzidae > Dichetophora > Dichetophora obliterata. The sequence continues at coordinate 12,628 of CAWUBZ010000045.1, read as the reverse complement.
GAAAGAATAACAATAACGGAAAATACTCTACACTAAGCATAGTGAGGTATACTACAACTTGTACGTTTCAAATTGTGCAAAACTTTCCAAATAATCAGCACCCTTAAATGTGGGTGCAATTTCTGTAAAAAAATCATACAGGTAGTCACCGGAAATCCCAAAATAATTAAAAAATTCCACTTTCATTTTTTCCTTTGAATTGTTCACGCACATTTATAAGCGTTTATTGCTTGCTTACGCAATCATAAAAATTAAATAACCTTTTGTTTATTCCTTTTTTTTTAATTCTCAGACTTATAAAAAAGGTGTCAATGTTTTCTCCAAATATTGTTGTGCATATCTCGAGCAAATTATTGAAATTCATACATTTACTTAATTGTGAATAAATGAGAAACGCGTGCATCGATTTTCATGATTTATGCCTTATTTTGCTCATAGGTTATGTGACTTTACGTTAAAGTAATTAGATTTGACTCTTTTTCCATTTTGGATATTTTATGAATTTAAAAAAAAAAATTTATATATTTAGGCCAAAAATACTTTTTTCCCTTCATACATTCATTTTCAACTTCGAAAGTGTTGCACACATAGAAAAACGGTGTAAAAAATATTCGAGGAATTGTAATTCTTAAGTTTTCTAAATTTGTTTCAGCTAAATCGGACTAGTGGTTCTCGAGTTATGTCAAACAAAAGAGCCTAAAACGTGAAAAATTCCCCTATACGATAGTTACTAACTTCAAATCGATATTAAAAATATTTTGGCAGGTAAGAAGACAAAACGAATGATGCAGAAATTCTTCTGTTTGGGTCTAATTTCACATACAGTTATCAGAATTGAGTTGGCAATCAATGAACAGAAAAATGTTGTACTGTGTTATTTGTTGTTGTTTTTGTTTGAGGAGGAAAAATTTTTTTTAAAGCTATTTATTTTCAAATCGTAAGCGAGGACGTAAGGTTTTGAGTTGATAGGATACATTCACGGCTGTTGTTACGGGGTATTTTGTTTGACGTTATTTATTTACAAATTGTAAGTAAAGGCGATGTCATAACGCGGTTACAGGATTACTAGTTACTGAGCTAGTTATGGCAGTAATGACTTCTCATTTCCCAACTGGGAAGTCATTGCATTTTTTGTTGTTGTTTTTGTTGCAGTTGTTGATGTCTTTTCGCTGTTATTATATAGTTAAAACTAAACAACCTATTCTGACCTGGCCGAATGAATCTATTTTATTGTTTCAACTAAGCGACTGGAGAGTTTGTATTTTGCTGGCTTAGTTGGAGGTGTCAATGTCGATTTATGTGCTGCTTAGCTACATATTTAATTTTAATATCACCTAACTATGCAGGAGATGCAGTGTGCTAATGTGTGTATGAGAGTAACTGGTATAACATTGTTGGAGCATAAGTGCTGAAGTCAATCTGCATAACTAAGAAGCTGTCTCTCACCACAGTCACTTGCCCAAGCCACTTTATTACCTTCATTAATAAAATATTTACTGAAATATGTTTACTTGTCTGGTATATAATTTGTGGCTCATACGAGTATTTATGTAGCTGTATGTGGCTGTGTGTATGAAATAGCGTAGGAGTATTTAATGTTAGACTGTCACATAATTACTTGTTATTATGTATTAACTGATTCGAATGCACTTTCAATTTTCATTTGACCTTGACCGTGCAATGAAATAGTCAACGAACTTGACTACGAGGCTATTCTTAAAAACTTCATAAAAAGATATTTTAAAATTAAACTGTTTCCAAATTTTTTATTATTTGTATTTTTATGATTTTTTTTTTTATTACAACAAGAAAGAAAATTAAATTTTTTTTGGGAAGTAAAATATCACAACGCTGGTCATCTAATTTTTATGTTTTATATCTCATTGTCAAGAGCAGGTAAATTAAAAATTAAGTTCATACTAGATATTTATTGCAACAGATTATGGTTGAATATTCTTCAAATCATATTTTAAACGTATTTAAGAAAATTTGGTTTTAAATCTGTTTAAAATAGGTAAAGAAGAATTTTCTAATAAATAATTTTAATGGAATTTAAATAAATAAATATTTAATCGATAATTCGAAATTAATTTAACAAATAAAAATCTTTTTATAAGCCTAGATTTTTTTTAAAAAGAAACAACAATAGCAAATATATTTTTCTTTAGTACAAATTAGCCGAAACACAATATAATTACAAATAAATAAAACAAGAAAACAAAATTTGTGGTATTTTCTTCAAAAAATACAATTTAAAGGTATGAGTGTATTTTACCCAGCGCAGCAGATTAGGGTTATTTTTTTAAATCTGATTTAAACAGTTAAAAGGGAATTGAATTAAGTTTTGTTAAAACAAATATTGATAACATTTGAAAGATTGTAAAATTGTTTTTTAGCGCATTTGAGTTCAATCAGAAATAAAAAAGTTACAGCGATATATCTAAAACGCCGCTGCTTGAGATAGACAAAATCGCAAATATATGATTTAATTCAACAATCAACGAAATGCTGCCAAAACTTGAACAAAACCTAGCGTAACAAATAGCAGCCAAAAAAAAATGTACTGCAGCAACAACAAATCTAGCAAAAAAAAAAATTTAAGCGCAAGCAAGCGATTACTCGCTCGGTTTGCTACTCGTCGCGTCTTTTGGCTGGCTACTACAAATTTCTGATTTTGTTCCTGACGCCAATGATGCAAGGTCTTTAGTATTTATAGTCTTTGACAACACTGAAAGGTTTTAGAGGAAGCAATTATGTAATGGGAAGAAACACTGTACTTCTGGCTGAAGATTTTAGGCAAAGATTGCCGGTAATACCGACAGGAACACGAGCCGATGAGGTAATAGCATGTTTCATAACATCTTATATTTTCTACTGATTTGAAGATAGTTTTGTGAGCGATCCATTCTTACTCTTATAAACGATAGGGCTGCTATAATAAACCATGCTTTTATGCTTATGTCTTTTAAGGCCAGCAATGCATAACAAATTTTTCGAAAACTTCAGAAACATCTTGAAAATATGCTGTTAAAATCTTAAAGCTAATTTCGAAGCCGTTTAAAAGTTACAATCAAGCCCAGAATTTTGAACGTGTTTATCTCAAATCTGCATTTTTATAAATGGCGTGCATCAGGGCCGTAGCCAGATTTACCCATGGGGGCGGTTTGATGAACATTTTTTTTTTCAAAATTAAAAAATTAAAATATACAAGTTTCAGTTTCATTTAATTTTCAAGTAAAATTTTTTGTATAATATATATGTATCTAAGTAAATATATAAAGGTGCCTCGACTTCCATAAAAAAAATTCCATTTGTTCCCCTCTAAAAATGAACCTTCGTCTATTTTATAACGATTCCCAAAATATTTTGGCAAAAACCTAAAAAATCATGTTTTCCGTAAATATATTGGCTGGTAAAATAGTTTTAAGAAATGTTATTTTTAAGATGTTAAAGGCCGAAAATGGCTTTTCCAATATGCATCAAAAAATTTTAAATTTTTGCAATAGCATTAAGATAACGCTGTTTTTCGTGCCTTTTTTAATTTTTTTAGTTTATTTTCCCTAAAATTGAAATAACTTCATTATTTCTAATGCAATCCTCACTTTTAATATATCGTTGGAAAGATTTTGAGTGCTTGCATTCATGTCTACAATTTCTAAAATTTATACATATTAAAGCTAAAATATTAATATGAACTTCTGAAAAAATTTTGAAAAAAATTAAAAAAAAAATAAAAATTAAGTTATTTGAGTTTTGAAAGTTCTTGGATGGAAATAAAATAAAAAAAATACCAACAATTAAATCTTCTTTGCAAATTCTACCATCACGTCCTGCTTTGTGATGCATATCCGTTCAAACGGATCTCGTCCATTGAATTACGTAAGTATGTTTTAAGAAATTTTAGGGATGAAAACGATATCTCAAATTAATAAAATTTTAGGGAGAAAAACTTTTACATAAACTTCATAAATAGAAAATCCTAAAAATTCACAAAATTACTTAAACTTAAACAAAATTGTCTTTAAACATTTCCTCGGGTCCGAGTTTCGAAAAATGTAAGTCAACATTTTATATCTCATGAGTAACTTCAAACATTCCTCAAAAATTAAACCAGGTTTAAACTCATATCTTTAATTCAAAAGTTAATTGTTTAAAAACTCTTGACTATAGAGGAGTCACAGTGAAAATCAGACAAATTTATTTAATAAAAACTTGTTTTGTGCCGTAAATTACAAAGAGGCTATAATGCAATGCTGACATAAGCAAAGTTAAATAAATCGCAGAACTTACAATAAGTTTCATTTGCATATTTGGAGTAACCCAACCAACTCTAGCGACAAAACCATGGATGCTGAAATTTACATTTTCGAGAACCGCTCGAGGGAAAATTAAATCAGTTGTTGGCTGTAGCTACAGCAGTGATATTAATTTCGAATGTATCATGTTCGATCCGATATATCACGATGCATGGTTTTCACTATTGTTGCTTACACGAATTATTTAGGGAGTTATATGTTTTCGTATATCTTTATTGAAGTGAAACTTTTAAGGCTATTATTTGATATAGAGGGTAAAATTTTTCGTATTAGACCCCCCAACTGCCATCGATTTTTTGATATTAACTATAATAAATATTGTTACATTTTGTGTTTTTTTGTATCGGGACCCCAAGAAGGATGGCAGATAATGAATAGGTGCTCAAAAGAAGTGTTAAAGGGGAAAAATTAATAGGAACATCTTATTGAAATGAACTATAAAAGCCATTTTTTTATATTTTGTGTTTATTGTATAGGGACAAAAATTCTTTTTTTGAAAAATGCCCCTAAAATTTAAAGAAATGAAACACCTTTCAAACACATTTTGAGAGTTGGCGCAACTTAAGCTCAAAAGTGAAAAATAAGTTTTGTTTTACAAGAAATTATAGAGAAATTATGAGTATGGAGAAGAGATTCTGTTTTCGGCGTTAACCATGTCTTTAATCTCTTTTGTTTTCAATTAAAATAAAAAAATAATAAAAATAATTAAACACAAAAGAAATTACAAGCTCTTTATTTGACTCTTTTTTGGATGAATTTTTTCATTTTTTAAGCTTCATTCTATATTTAAATGAGTTGATTCTAGTTTTTTTTGAGTAAACAAATCCACATTTCGAAGTAAATTAAACACACAAACGGAGTTAAATTTAGTTTTTACAGCTTTGGCAAAATACCATGCACTAAAAGAGTTAAATTGACCCTGAATATGAATTTATTTACTCTGTTTTTTTTTGGGTGTACTACTTACTCAATACAGGAAGCGTTGTTTTAATGATTATTATGTCAAAAATTTCTTTGGTTGTGGCTGTGTGCCATTCGGAAACTTTTCACTCGTGGTACTATATACGGAGAAAACTGTTTGTCAGATTTGTATTGTGCTTAAGCAAAACTTGCGCTTGAATCTCAGCCACTTAAAAATTAAGATTGATTTCACCAAAAACTAATCAACATTTGCTATTCTGCTTGAATTTAATCGAAATTCTGCTAAGTTATTTTAAACTGCAAAAGCAAATTTCTACTTAATTCAAGCAAATATTTGCTAAGTTATTATGAATTGGAATAGCAAATTTTGATTAGTTTTTGCTGAAATCTAACATATTTTTCAAATGAAATGATTATTAAAATTAAATTAAATTGAAAAATTACCATTATCCGGAGACTTGACCTCGGCCGCGTAAGTGTAAGGGCATGGGCTTATCCATTCGACCATCGCAGTTTTTAACGAATCGTCGCCTAATTTTCTTCATAAAGAATAAACCCTTGCGCGTGTGCTCATGTGTTTGAAAGAAATTTTCTTAAATTTATTCAAAATTTGCCATTTGAGTTTATGAAAACTTAGCAAATATTTGCTTGAGTTTAGAAAAAATGTGCTATTTGAGCTTATAATAACTTAGAAAATATTTTATTTAGTTTAGTAAAATGTGCTATTTGAGTTTATAATAACTTAGCAAATATTTGCTTGAGTTTTGTAAAAATTGCTATATGAGTTTATATTTAAATAAATATTTGCTTGAATTTAATATAATTTTGCCTTTTCCTTAATACATGAGAAGTGATTTCAATTTGGCAATCTTTTTCTCAAATCACACAGTGATTGAGCAAAGTTTTGCTGATTTTCTTTGAATCAAAACAGTTGCTTGATTCAAACAAAATCATTATCTCCATGAAGTCTTTCGAAGTGCCTAAAATTCGAATTATGTTGGACATACTCACTACTATATCTGTTCTTTTACACAGTCAGCTAAAAGAGAAAAGAGAAACAGAATCATCCTGCAAGTCAGCTTAATTTACAATTTGCATAAGAACAACGAATCACTTTCTAAGCATTTATCAACCATGGGTATAGTCCAGGAAGATCAGTGCAGATTATGTAACGAAGATGAAGAAATAACATTTTGTGTCACTGTAACGGTCTAATTAGGACCCGACTTCGCTACTTAGGTGCATTGTACCTAGAACTGCACCAAATAGCGAATAGATATCCCAAGGACATCGCTCTGTTCCTAACGAACTTAACGATTAAGGATGAACTATAACTTATCGAGGTTTTTTACACTAGGCCCTTGAGGCCGCAGTAACTAGGTGACTAGCTCCCTCCTCACTTAACTATCTATCTAAGAACAACGTTTTTTATAATTTACCTTCAAGTCTTGGTTTACGTAAATTCTTTCACTTTAACTCTCATCAGAAATCTCAAAAATCCTTATTTTCAGATTTCATCAGTTTGTAGCCACGAAGAAAACATCATTAAGAACATTTTGAAATAAGTATACATGAAAACAGTTTGTAAAGTATTCTTCTTAAAGCCAAAGAGACAGATTCTGAGCTAAACATTGAAATAAAACTTCTTCAAGTATGTTAACTAAGGCTTAGAATCCCGGGATTCTGGGATCTCAGACTTTTTCCAGTTAGAACAGTCCCGGAATTATGAGGCCTAAAATTTCGGGATTTTTGTGTAAAAACTTTTAAAAAATTTAAACTTACTTCAAATGCTCGAAAATGAAATAAAAAAGCATATGATTATTCGCTAACAATTTCGCCCACTAGTGTTGAGTCCTGGAGATGTTTCTCTTCGGCTGGAAATTTTGCGACCAAAATTCGGTCAAGCATGGGTGATGACACCTTAGATGCCATAGTGTTTTAAGAGCATATATTTAAAGTCAATCAACTAACAGTTCAAAGACTTCAGTGATCTCGAAAAATGTACCTTTTTTATTTTAGTATTAGTATGTAAGAAAATATGAATTCAATAAATTATAGTATAGATATATATAATAAATGTATATATTCTTTTCCTTTATATATACACAGAGAAAATAATATTTTTAAAAGTGGCAGAAACGAACATTTTAAAATTAAATAGTAACATGTTTATTTTCATTTAAAAAACAAAAATTTTAAAATGAGATTCTAAAATGTTCGTTTGATTTTTAACAATAAATCTTCTCAAATGCAATAGTAAAATATTTATTTTCATTAGATTTTAATGAAACAATAAATTTGATTTTAAAATGTTCGTTCGATTTGTGACAATAAACATTTTAATATGCGATGGTACAACAATTATTTATACTTATATTGCAAACGAAAATTTTCATTATTTCCCATTAGTTCAAAAAATTTACAAAAATTCCCATTTTCTTTATTAATTAAAAAGCGTTTTATTAATTTTCAAAATTACAGTTTTATTTTAGTTATTTTATCATCAGCTATGTCCATCTCGTTAAAATTTTTTAGATTATGATACCTTATCCCAGCGTCCATAAAAAAAAATAGAATTTTGTCAGATATTATTAATTTTATTTTAAATTCTTACCTTTGAGTTGTGGCAGCAAATGCTCCAGCTCAAACACTTTCATTATTTTCTTGCAGGCAGCTTTAGTGGTGAAATCGAGAATGAAAAATATTTTATTTTCTGTACAAATATCAAATACATAAGTCAATGACAGATATATAACAAACAATTCGTTTTTAACAAGTGTTTTGAACAAAGTATGTGAAACTAACACCCCCCCTCCCCCCGCCCCACCTGAATTGCATTTACAGAATTATATATTCATTTTACTATGTCATGGTAAAACGTTCGTAGTTGTTTTAAATTAGTTTCGTTTCACTTTTCTCTTTAAAAATGTGCGTTTTCATATTAATTTTAACCTACTATATATAGTAAAACAGTCGTAGTTGATTTAAAAACGTTCCGTTTTACTTTTCTATTTAAAAATGTGCGTTTTAGTTTTTATATGGTGTAAAATATTTTTAAAAATATTAATTTTACTAAAAGTTTTTAAAATGTGCGTTTTTGATTTTTTGTTTTCTGAGTGTATATATAGAAATAAAATAAATTTACTTTTTTAAGTAAATTAAAAAATTTAAGTAAATTGTGTTTTTTTAATTCCTTTAAATTAAATTTAAAAGTAATTTGTTAAATATCATAGTTTACATACCTTGCATACGAATTATTTTTTTTTTTGTTAAAAAATTACTTTCTATCTGTTTTTCAAATCCCGGGACTTATCCTGGGATCCCGGGATCCCGGGAATCTTAATTATCAATCCCGAAATTGCTTTTGAGTCCCGAAATTGGGTCCTTAATGTTAACAACAGAAATATCGAAGTAGTCTCCAAGTCGAAAATAGAACACCTGCAGAATTTTTGCGGTAAATTTTTGATTTAATATTGTGTTTGTAAAAAACTCATAATTAGAATTTTACAATGCTGTTCTCTATTATCCATACCAGGATGATATGATTTTCTCCTTGAAACTAAAATTTAAGTAAAAGTTTGTGGATATACTACCTTTGAAGAGCTTAGTCCCTAGCAATCAATGAAAATTTTCATTAAATGAAATTACTAGGGCTAAGATTCTAATGCTGATGCAAATGCATGCTTTTACTGGTTAGTTAGCTTTACGAATCATGAAATTTCCGTAAAAATGGCATTCAGTCGCTAGTGCATATTTTTGCATATTTTGCAATAAATGCATGGTTTTGCATATTTTACAATAAATATTTTTGTATAATTCACAATAATTGCATGCGGTATGTGCACATTTTTGCTTTTTTTTAATTTGCAACCATTTAAATTTAGTGCGAAATCTTTTTCGAAAAGATTACTTTTATGTTCTTTCCATATTTTTGTTGTTTTTATAATTTAACTAGCTGAGGCCCGGCGCGTTGCTGCCACGCTCTCTTGCATGTGTCAATTGAGGTCGAATACTGAATTCCAATACTGTGCGACCTATAAATCCAAAGCTGCTCGATAGCAAAACTTTGGGCTGTATGGGAGGTGCCACGCGCCCCCTTGTCCATTGCCCATAAAATGTGACCAATGAAACTGAACGTGTAAATTGAGGTCGAATACGGAACTCCGATGTTGTGCGACCTATAACTCCAAAGCAATTTGGTATCGCAAATTTGGGTTGTATGGGAGGTGCCACGGCCCCTTGTCCAACGCCTAGTCTGAATTCTAAATCCAGACGCTGTGTGACCTATAACTCCAAGGCTATTCGATAGCACAAATTTTGATTGTATGGGAGGTGTCACGTCCCCATTTTCAACGCCCATAAAATGCCATCAAAGAAACTGCATGTGCACATTGAGGTCGAATACTGAATTCCAAAACTGTGCGATCTATAACTTCAAAGCTATTCGATATCGCAAATTTGGGTTAAATGGAAGGTGCCACGTCCCTTTACAAACGCCATTCAATGTTATCAGTAAAACTGCATGTGTAAATTGAGGTTAAATACTGAATACCGAAGGTGTGCGACCTATAACTCCAAATCTATTCGATATCACAAATTTGTTTTGTATGGGAGGAGCAACACCTCTTGTTCATCGCCCATAAAATGTTAGAAATGAAACTACATTTGTAAATTTAGGTCGAATACTGAATTCCGACGCAGTGCGACCTATAATTCCAAAGCTATTCGAAAGCACAAGTCTCGCAAAATTTAATTTAAAGTTTTTGCGGCATTCTTTTCCTCACCTGTCAGGTTTTTGTGCCCTTCCAAGCATTTGTTTTTGTATATAACTAGCTGAACCCGGTGTGCTTCGCTACCCCCCTCGTATAAAATAAAATTAAAAGTATTTATATATTTACAAAAATTTATTTATTTAATTTAATTATTGCAATGCTTCGCCTCTTTTTTTGTTGTAAACCAATTAGAATTCAGAACTGAATCGCATGTAATTTGCTTCATGCTCCCCGTTTTTATTTTTAGACCAATCAAAAAGCAGCAAATACACAATCAGCTGTTTCGCAGTCAGTTGTGGGAGAATGAGAATGGGGGTACCCCCATCTCTATTTTAATTAACACGTATTATAAAATCAGCTTTTTTGAAGACAGTGGTGGAAGAAAGAGAATGGGGCTACCCCACTATTTTAATTAATACATATGTATTTTAAATTTGTGGTAAAGCCGTTAATAAACGTAGTAAAAAAGTAGGTGCAGAAGTGTGCATGGTTGAAAAATATTATCATGTAATAAGTATTCCTGAGTCAAAGCTGAACGCTGTGAAAATTTAAGATCGGTTGTCAGGTCCAGCCTCCAATATATCGCAAACAAAGGGGCGTGCTCTGCCCACTTTTCTTTTGGTACGTATTTCTATTCATGCCAATACCATATATAGCAAATACTGCCGCCGTTGGTAAAAAAATGCCCAAAATATGACGATTTTAAATTTTGGGTTATATGGGCGAGGCCACGCCCCTTCGCCCACTCACAAATTTATATAGTCAAGAATTTATTATTTCGTAAGAATATCCTATTGTGAAAATTTAATGACGATCGGTCCAGTAGTTAGGACTATATTGCGATTTTTAATTTTCCTAAAAAGGGGCGTGTTCCCACCCAATTTTCTCCTGGTACGTATTCCTAATTATGCCAGTACCATATGTACCAAATAGCATCCACGTAGGTCAAAAAATGCCCAAAATATGGCGATTTAAATTTTTGGGTTATATGGGAAGTGCCACGCCCCTTTGTCCAATAAAAACTTTATATAGCCTATTATTCTTTCCAGAGTCATAGTAAAATGCTGTGAAAGTTTCAGGAAGATCGGTCCAAGGGTTTGGCCTCCTATAAAGCACAAACAAACAAACAAACAAACAGACAGACAGACATTCATTTTTATATATATAGATTGAAAGCAGATTAATTATAATTAAAGTAAAATGGGGCGAAAAAGGGGGATTTGGTAATAAAAAATCTATGGCTACCTTACCTGTAGATAAAAAGTATATAAAACTTTAGGTAAATACATATTACAAAAAAAGTGATATAAGTAAGTATCTGAATTAAAAAAAGAGGGCGGTGAAGTGGGCGTGGTTCATAGTAATATGGCGACGTTAACAGTATTAAGAGCAATATACTACCAAATAAAAAATAATCCGTTGGAAGGAACAAATTTGTACAGAGAACAAAAAGTTTAAAACTTAAATTTGGCGTGAAAAAGGGCGTGAAAGGGGGCGTGGCGTAAGAAATGTTTATTTCTACCTCGCCTGGAGTATAATGTGTATATAATTTGAAGTAAATCTGTTAAAAACTATATGGGAGCCATTACATAATTTTAAAAAAGTGGGCGTGGTCGAAAAAAGTACCCTATTAATCATGCCAGAGTCCCAGTGAAATGCTGTGAAAATTTCAGGAAGATCGGTCCAGAGGTTTGGTCTCCTATAAGGTACAAACAAACAAACAAATAAACAAACACACATTCCATTTTATATATATAGATAATGTAAAAACTAAAATATATTAAAATTGTAGCTTTGTGCAAGCAAGTTAATCTGGGCCCATTTTTTCACACTTTTAAACCCTCTTGGCCCTTCCGAACCCAGGTGCCCTTCCGAAACCTGCCAGGCGATTTTTTTCGTAAATTATATAGAAAAAATTTAAACATATTAAAATTTTAGCTTTGTGCGATCCAGCTATTCTGGGCCATTTTTTTACACTATCATCGATAAAAGGAGCGATATAGTAACCGCGCCGTACTTATTTTACTAATACTAAATTACGCATACACAAAAATGTAGCTTTGTGCCTAACAAGTTAGTCAAATTGTTCCACAGATCTTAAGCTATATGTCCTATAATCTATCCTATAATGTAAGATCTATATCTATACTTCTATACTATTATATAAAATTTAAGTGAAAATTTAAAGTTACGATTATACTCCAAAAGTACCGGGCCGAGTTTTATGAAACACATTTTAAAATATCATATTTGTGTTACAGATTTATTTAGGGGTATTGTTCTTTTGAAATTTTAATAATAAGTTCATTTCATTAAGGTTTTAAGTTTTTTAAGAAATCATCCCAGCTGCCACGCATTGCTTATTCGGTGCCGGGACATAGCCACAAGGGACATAGTCCCAAATTTCAAATTGGGACACCAAATAAGGATTCTAACCCCTTAGGATTATGACCGCTTTTAAGAGGTCATAATCTGACCTGTTTCTGTTTTGCATTTGCTTCAGACTATGAAAAAAACGAATAGTCACAGCAGCAGCAAGCGATCGGTTTTTGAAGTTGCCTTCTTGCTTTTGCTGTTTGCTTTAAACATTTTTCAAGCAGCAGTCATGTGTGTATTTCT